>JAYMTH010003226.1:0-11223 GCA_036897465.1 Pelargonium australe | reverse complement strand
TGCCCTCATGGTGACTCGAACTCGAGATCTACGAGATCCTAAGTGGTACACAACTTACCATTTAGCCCATGAAGTGTTGGTTTTAGTTCAATTTTTAAAAAATATAAAATTAACTATACGTTTCTCCCCCTCTTTATAGTTTATACTCAATTGATTGTACTTTCCAGAAAAAAAATGCTAAATCTAACAAAATGCGGGTAAAATACAAACAAAAAGCGCGGAAAACAAAAAATAAGTTAGAAAAACATAAAATCAACCGAAATAAAATGCGTAAACGATAACAAATCAAAAATGTAGAACGTCACAATCAGACGCTAGATAAAAACGAGATAAACCTAAAATATGTTAAAAATATGTAGATAGTAACGGAAACAAAACGCGTGACGTGACCAGTCGCCAAAAATGGAAGAAAAATGAAAAAATTATAACCACCACCAAATCAAAACACCACACCTATCCCCTCCATAACCACCCATCCCTTTTTATTGGTGAAAAATAGATAGATACATACATAGAGATGCTGAGTCTTGAGAGTCATATGTATGCCAGTGCAAGCCCAACTCATCACTAGCTTTCTCCACCTTATTTATAGCTCAACCCTCCCCGATTTTCTCCTACACCCATGCTCATCTTGTGCTTCCTCTGCAACAACCAACAAATATATTAATACTTACACACACAAACACAAACACCACACAAACACTCATGGCAGCTTGTGGAAGCCTCCACCACATCTTCGAGACCCCGTTGCCGGAGAATCCATCGCTTCTCGAGTCCCTCTCGTCGTGGAGCTCGAAGAGCATTAAGCCGGTGAAGCACACAGACCACCAGCCTTTGTTCACTGAGATATTCGGAGAGCTCCATTTCAAGGAGAACCCACAATCCAAATCATCATCAGTTTTTGGAAGCATTAACAAGCTCAAGGAGGAAAAGAATGGAGGTTGGAGCAACATTACCGAGATAAAGGATTCTCCGAGGACTCACAAGAAGAGTGACAGCTTCACTTCCATGAACTTCGAGAGCTTGCAGCTATGCACAGAGGGGCTCGGGTTCGAGAGCTCTGCTGATGTGGAGGACACCAAGAATCTTGATCAAGTGAGTAGTAACAAAGATTGGGAGAAAAAGAGAGTGAGTAGTGCCACAAAGAGCCATTTCTCACCATTTGGGAATTACCATAGCAGTGAGGTGAGAAGGTCAAGAGTTGGAGCTTTCCCGCCGCCTATTTCCAGCATAGGCAAGAGCGGGAAGCCAGGAGTGTGCTTCAAATCTTACCGGGAGGATGGGAGATTCGTCCTGAAGGAGATAAGGATCCCGAGCCAGGAGTTCCTGCACGCGTCTAGAGAAGACGGTCGCTTGAAGATGCACTTTGTGCACTCAAACAATGAGATCCCGGAAGCTGAGGACGAGGAAGAAGATGAAGAGAATAAGCAAGAAGGCGAAGATGAAGAAAGTGACAACTGAAAGCAGAGGAAATTGGAAATGTCTAAGACAGTTCATAAATCATAAGCAGTAAGGCACAAGTAATGCTACAAAAAGAAAGAGAAACATTTAGTTTTGCTTGTTCTTCTTCTTCCAAATAAGTAGAGAGATTGAAACAGAAGAGACATGAGTCTAATTTTGCAGCAAAATGATGTAAATTTTCTTACCTTTCTCTGCTTCAGATTCTAAGCAATTCAACAACAGTATATGCTTGCCAAGTAACAATATTAGGACATAAACAGCTCCATTTAACACTAATTAAGCAGCTAATGTACTTTTAACTAAATTTCAATAATAAGTTTACATGGATTCATAGATATATTCTCTGTTCCTCTTCATTTTCATTTTTCTTTCCAATACTAATACTCAGCTTCCAAGAATTTCATATTCATACATATTCAAAAGGGTACATTGCAAATAAATGTGCCATTAAAAATCAGCTAAATCTAATTGACAAACTGAAAATTGAAAGTATAGGGAGTTATCTGCTAACAACTAGGCTAAGTATAGAGTATTTATGTGCTATTTACCTTGTTAAAAACACATTATAAAACCCAGTAACAATAATTAGATTGAACAGTTTCAACAACATGTAGTCTCTATGGATTTGGAGATTGTAACCTAAGAAGTAACATCATTCTCTTAGGTTAATAGCATTTCACACACAAAATCTATGTATGCTAGGAAAAAACCCGACCAGACAATGGTCAAGGTTGCCAGTTGCCACCACTCATTTCTTGCCATCTCACAGCCATGCACTTGCCCACTAGGAGTGCCAAAACCAGTGATCTACAATAGAGGTAACAATTTGGACCCTAACCTGTGGACACCTGAAATCCAACCCACATTTCGATGGGTTCAGGTCGCATACAGTTTGGGATTGCCGCATTTCACTCGACCCAACTCGCTTGACCGCCTCTTGTGGGTCGGGTTCGAATTAGGGTTTTTCAACCCGAAACTTGAATTGTCAGCTCTACTCTATAGACTGTAGGTTCAAGGAAGGAACGATCCATAACCTACAGGCTACATCAGAACAGACTTTTCACCAAAAATGGAGATAATTTGGAGCATCATTCAAGCGATGCTTAGCGATAAAAACTCACAAGACCTATGACCAGATAAAATCGCTAACAAGACACTGGTTAGAGAAATAATATTGAAGTTGACCACAAGACATATAGCAACCTCACCCTGGTATTAAGATAATGATGGTTACAATAATGATACATGACTTCACAACTAATTACACTAGAATTCATATAGACAACAGGACCCAGAAAAAAATGTTTCCACATCATGACAGGTGACTTGAACCTACTCTTTATGACCCTAAAGCATGCATGGCAAAGGATCATGACAAGTAACCCTCTAACACATGTTTCAGATTTGGTTACGACATGTAATTAGCTAAATCACATGATCCAAGTGGTCCTGGATTTACCTCCGGTATCATTCACCTTTCGAGTCACTGAATGAGAACCACAATGTGGGAATATACTAAAGCAAAAACCCATAGAAAAGGTCAACCAAAAAAGATTCCACATAAATATCCTTATTAGAACACCCCTTCAGGCTTCAAGCATACAAATCAATTTTTTAATTCAATTACCAAATATAGCAGTTAAAATTTTAAATTAAAATTCTGAGCACAGAGCTGGGTCCATTTAAAAAGGACCGATCAGAGTTTGACAACGAAACTACGAAATGGGAGAGCACATTGCAACAAACCAACTCAAATCCCACAAACAAGTGCTAGAACAGATTCTTGGAGCATAGTAACATCTAGAGTGGTTCTACTGAGTGATTTAAAGACAAGTCTTCTGGGAAAAGAATAGAAGATCTATTCACAATACAAGTGGCAAGACTTAATTTCTACATCTTAGGAGAATCACATAACACTTTATTTGGTCTATGAATTTTCTTTTTTCTTTTTTGGAACCCCACAAAGTGAGGGTAAATTTGTCTCGAATACTTAGACACCTAATAACTTCAACCAATAGTTTGGCCATGACATTCAAGCTAGAGCTGGCCATTTAGCCCAGCACCCAAAATCCGATTTGCATTTTTGCGGGTTCAGGTAGCAAAAATAGACCCGATTAGTTTTCGGGTCGGGACGGCAAACCCACTACCCGCATGGTCCCGCACATATCTCAGGTAGAGGTGGCAATTCCAGGTTCAAGTTAGTGCCCAACTACAACAGTGGGTCATTGGTTACACATGATGAAAAATAAACTATTTATGGAAAAGCATGTAAGATTCAACACAAAGATGTACAAACTATGTTATAGTATTAGTCATGAGTCAACTATATAGATCAACTCCAAAAGTGACATATAAAAACCAGTCTACAAGTATGTGCTACTTACCACATTAGCCCAAGCAAGCAATATCTCTGCTCATTGAAAAACCATTGCACGGGCTGCCTCTGGAAACCACCGATCCCCGCAAATGGCCGCCATAAAAAGTGAAGGCAAATGACTTTGCTATTCTAGTTGACAGTCCTCTGAATGTACCAGCCTGCCTGATGAAAGTATTATTTAACTAAATTAGCTTACAAGAAAAACTTAAGCATATAACCTACCAGCTCCAATTTTTCCAAATTTAACATGGAAAGTTATATTCAAGGCATAACACATAACTTTCATTTGAATCGAGCATCAAGAACCAACCTCAAATTCAGTGACACCTGGACATTAAAGTAGAACTTTTCCTGGAGGAAAGAATACTTTGTTGTTATCAAAATGAATATGTATCAGATTAGATTCAAGACACAAAGTATTTTAGCATTTCACATTTGATAAAGTCGAAGATTCAAAAATACCAAAAACATAAACTTCTTAAACAACATTAGTACTTCCAATAGTAAGCAACTACTGATCAAATCAAACTCGTCGTGCACAAATGCATAAACATTACACATCTTAGCGCATAAATTTCTTTCAAATTAAACCTGAAATTCAAAAAATAAGAACTAATTATCCATAAAATAACTGAGAGAGAACAGCCATTCCTGTCAAATAGCAGCCAAGTTGTAGGGTTCAGATATGCGAAAATACATTAAATCGGTTCTGCAAAATTTGATCTCTGAACCAATAATTCAATGGAAATAGACCATTGGTGGAGAAAAAACAAGTCTCCAACGATCATCGTCGGAGAAGACATCGTCGATTCGTCGCTGTGTCTTCTTCTTCTTGCCTTCAACGATCAAACCCGCTCAAAATTTAGGGCGCCAAATCTGCCTTCCAAAACGGCGTCGTTTTTCAGAAAACTCTAATTATAAATTAGTCAGCATATATACTTATTCATTTTTCGGACCAAAACTTATTCAAATATTTGTTGTTTTTAACCCGATGAGCTATATAGTAGGAATGTGTTTAAACCGGCTTTGAAATTTGAATCCCGCATTATTTTTATTTGACATATGTGTTTTTCGTTTTCTATTTTTATAGAAAATCGATTGCAGACCAAGAGAAATCAAACGAAAATTGTCGTCAACAAGTAGTTTCCCGCACAAACAAAACGTTCAACTATTAAAAAATAAAAATATATCCGCTTTCCATTTATTTGCACAAGATTAAGAGTTAAATAGTGTTTTCTAACAAACTATGTTCGTAATTCATTCATAAACGTTAAAATATCGAACATTTCAAACAAAACAATACATGGGTTCTAGGCATTTCACATAAACCCATATTCACATGAACTCATTTCACTTTTCAGGTTCATTTTCCTTCAATGTAATTGGGTTCAAAATCCATGAAACATGAAAAACACATATGAGAGGCAAATCCATTACCACATGAAACCCCCCCAAAAACAAACACATAAACGGCACTGTAATAGTCTGGTTTATTATCATCTTCTTGTAAACCAAGTTCAAGTGTCAAGAGAGGCTATTATATGTTCCTAAGAAAAATAGGCTTCCATCTTCAGTCCTGGAGCTCTTCCTTCTTTGGCTTGCCTTTAAGGTACCATCCCAAACCAGCAAGGATGGTCACAGTACCGGCCAAAACGGCATAGTTCCGGGCCTTGTCAGTGGATACTTTCTCCGCTCCAGATGAAGCTGAACTGCCGCTTGGTTTTGCATCAGCCAAGGGAGCTTCCGTGCTTGCAGTTGGTTTCTCTTCCGGTTTAGGACCCTGTATTTGTTTCAATTTCAATCAGTCATGCACGGGTTACACAATTTAAATAACAATTCAAGGACATTAGCATCCATAATAAGTTTTAGTGTTGGAACCAGCATTTGGACCCAAACCCGTGGGAACCTTAAACCCGGGTTCGAGTCACATGAAACAGACCCAACCAAATTATGGCTCGGGATTAGGGATTGATGTGTTTTTTTAGAAACTGCAGATCGGTTCGAGCAAACTCCCTCAAACCTGCAAATTCTGCATGCAAATCCAGAACGGATCCTCACCCCTGACGGGTCGGGTTCAAGTTATGCATCTTAAACCCCGGAAAAACCCGAACCGCCACCTCTAGTAGCTTTTGGATTATAATTTTTGTTTGAACTAGGAAGAAGGAATGGGAGTAGGAATGTGATTCTCATTGTTAATGTTTGGATTAAGATTTTTTGTCATGAGAATCTCGTTACCATTCCAATTCCAAAAAAATTGAATACAAACAAACACTTAGTACAAACTTCAAAGCAACCACATTATCATGTGCTGGATCTGGATAATCAGTCTAGTCTTACCCAGAGTCACATGAAGTTGAAGGCTGTGACAAAACCCATTACAGAATAATCCCATACATATATTGATGTATAAGTAAACCAGACTACATAACTTTTCTTACTGAATGCCAAGTGCATAATTTTACTATCAGCTATTAATGGAATCCATGTCAGATGTATTTATATCCAGGTTCTTAAGTTCTGATTCTGTTTTTAAAGGAGAGAGATAAGATATCAAGAAACGTATACAGTAGCAAAGAACGTTATAAAGGGCATGTAGCGATCATACCTTGCGTGCAAGCTTCTCCAACTTCTCTTGCTCAGTTTTCTGCCATAGTAAAACAGTTGTTGTATAAGATCAACAAGAATATATTGAAATCTTAAAAATTCATCAAAATCAGAATAACTGTCGTGGAGGTAGTGATGACTCGACTTCTATCTCTCTCTGCACACGCAGAGAGATATGTGTGTGTGATACTCTCTCCATCCCAAAATATAGGAATAATATTGGTATTTCATGCATACCTAACTTCCTAAAATATGATAAGAAACATGACACTTATTTTGGGACAAAGAGAGTGTATCTAAATGAGGAACACACATGAGCATAAAAAAAATCTAGAATAGCTGGAACTTTGGCCTTGATACAATTGCTGCTTAGCTAGAGAATGATCTAACATTATTAATCCCATTGAAGAAAAATAATTGTAGAGCACGGGTCAAAATTGCAGCATGAAGTAATTACAAAAATCTGGATACAAAGGATAAAGGGAAGGGGTACATCACATGAATGTATCACAAATATGGCTACAAAATACAAGTACAAATTCAAAAGCTGAGTTCATTGCTCAAGGGATCAACAGCCAAACAATATCAACAAATATCAAATGGAATAGGAGATTACCTTAATGTATATATTCTCTGCAGCCTTTTCCTCCTCGCTCAGAATTTTGCCACCACTTGAGAACCTCCGAGATACATATCTAGCACCCACCCTCATTGCCATTGTAGTTGATTGTTATCTACAAACAAGATAACAGATAATGTGAATCTTACAAAAAATTACTTCATTAAATGATGCAACGTGTCGAAAATCTAACAAGCGTGTTTTAGTTCCCCAGCAGCTACTTTGACATGGAGCCACGACAATCAATTTCCATAACATACATTAGGTTAGCCATGAAATTTTTTACAACTCTTTTAAACATTAAGGTCCTTAACTCTTTCCACTTAATCACTTCCCCTTAACTACACTCCAAACTTGCCAGATAGCATCTAAGCTTATCAACACCATCTAAAAAGTAGTAAAACAAGCTTACTAAAATTTAACGCAGAACCACAACTTGATTGATGTTACAAATTCATGTCCAAATTCAGCACAAGTGATAATACAATTATCTAGAAATCTTAATTGCCACAGCCAGTACTCAATTCAAGCACTGGATCTCCAAATTTACAGTCTATAACTTGCATAATCATACTGGAAAAAATTAAACTAATATCAACGAATCCACTGAAAATCGATGGTAATGTTAAAACTTAAAAGGCCTTAAGGAACTCAACAGATTTACATCATGATGGAAAATATTAATGTACATCATCAAGGACCTCATCTGCACATAATAGTTCATCGAAACTATACAGAATCTCAAAAACTAATCAGCATCTAAACACTAGCGGAAAGAAAAACTATATAAAAAGGAGACAAAATTACTGTAAAAACTGCAAATCATTTCTTCGGAGTGAGCTAATGAATCAAACAAGCAAAAATGGACTGAAAATTGAATATAAATTACAACGTTGAGCCAGTTCATAATCAAAGATCTCATCATTAGCAAATAAACGTTCATCAAAACTATATAAAATCTATAAAACCTTGAAACAAACAGAAATCTAACCAGAGAAACATATTCCGCAAACACTTTCTTAGATAAAAATTTAAGTTAAAGCTGCAATCGATATCTTCGGAGCAAGCTAAAGAATCAAATAAGGAAAAAGCTAACTACAAATCCGTGCCAGTTCATCTTCAACAACTTCATCATAAGTACAAAATCTAAGAATTCTGCAAATAAACTTAACAGACAAAAAAAAACTAACAAAGAAATTTAAACAGGAAAAAACATTTCACAAACATTTTCTTCTGCATAAAAGGAGATAAAAATCACTGTTAAAACTTCACTATGTTTCTTCTGAGCAAGCAAATGAATCAAACAAGCCAAAATAAACTAAAAATATAAAAGAAATTACAATGCTGCATCAGTTTATCATCATCTACCTCATCATTACCACATACTCGTTCATCAATACTATATAAAATCAAAGAAATCTGCAACAAGACATAGCGAAATCGACACACAAAAACACTAATACAAACGGGAACTTAACCAGAAAAAATCATTTCGCGCACCAAAACTATCTAAAATCGAATTGAATACACAATGTTGCGCCAGTTCATCATCGAGCTCATCGTAAGTATAAAATCGTTCATCAAAACCATACAAAATCTCAAAAATCTGCAACAAACTCTGACAAAAAAGAAACAGTAGCTTACCAGAGAAACAGCCAGCTACACGACCACGGGGCCGGTGGAAGGAGGAGCACGGCGGAGCGGGTTGAGGACGACACCGGAGAGGAGGACCTAACCCTAACAACATTACACAATCACAAAAAAACAACCGGCAACAACAAATAGATCAGCCAAGCACCAAATATAACTACAGCAAAAAAAAATAAGGAAAGTACCTGCTGGGGTCGACGGAGAACGAAGCCGGAAGAGATGAGCGAGATGGAGCTCACCGATGGAACGAGAAAGCTGGAGTAGCCACCGGTCGAGAACGACGAAGGCGGAGGAGCACGGCGCGCAGAGGAGAACGGCGGAGGACCACGCCGGAGGCAACGACGACGGCAAAAGGGCACGACGGAGGGAAGCACTCCATTGGTAAGCGAACTCGCCGAAGACTTGATTTCGAGAGAGAAACAAAGGGAAATGAGAGAGAGAGCAAGGGAAAGGAGAGAGAGAAGAAGAAGGAGAAAGAAAATCTCAGATCTAAGAAGATAAAAGGAGAGAGAGGGAAGAGATAAGATTTGAGGAGAGAGAAGAGACAACTGTGTTATATAGCTGTTATCACACTTTTAATATTTTATTATTATTTTAAGATTTACGACGAAAGTTTCGGCGTAAATTCCGTCGTAAATATTTACGACAGAACGTTCCGTCGTAAATTAATAAAATAATATTTTTTTGAAAAGAAAAAAAATATTTCCTATTTACGACGGAATAAAGCAGATCCATCGTAAATATGTATGTCGTAAATGTCCGTCGTAAATGGAGAAGTTTCTTGTAGTGTAAGTCATTAATGAGGTGATAATATCTCATTACAAATTTTAGATCTGATTGTGTCGCTTTACTCCCACAAATTCATTTGTATGTACCAACTCATTGATTTGCCTTGGACTAAATAAAAAACTATTTATATTAGATTCTTTATTCTCTATATTATAACTCATTCTAAGAAAAGGAAGAGTAAAGATAAGTCGTATTTAGGGTATTTATAATTGATAGTGGGTTTTTTGTAATTAAAAAAAAAAATTTGATAGTGGGTTGTGTCATATATTTTTTTTGAAGTTGGTTGGGTTTCACATTGAGCTTGGGTTCCAACTTATAAACTAAGTTGGGCTTCAGCTTGAACTTGTTTTTAATTTAGTACAATTTATTTTGTTCGGTTTTACATTAATTATAGAATCTCGTGCCATCCATTTTGGATGGGTGAGCCCACAGGGTCCTGGTTCAACCGGTCGGTCCATTTGGTCCGGTTTCAGAAGTCGGGACCATTTTCTATCTGTTCCAAATTTGCGACAACCTATTTCTATTACAATCTTGTAAATTAAATTATTAACAACCCATTGAGGACACAATTTTTTTTATTTGAACGAGAAAAATTAGAACAATTAATTTATGTCGTGTTATTTTTGAATTAGTCTAAGTCAAAACAACCATAACATGACGCCTCCTTAATTCTACTCCTACCTACCTAAGTGAAATTTTAGGAACAAATCAATTAGTTGGATCCAAGCATTTTAACGAGGTGTCACAACCTCGTTGATAAAATAATTCTCGACTTTTTTTTTTATAAGAAATAATTCTCGACTTAAAAATAGAAAGAAAGAGGATAGATACAAAACTTTATTGGACATGAAAACACAATAACATAACTGTACAGTACATTTTAACTAGAGAAAAAACAGCAGCTACTTAGCTAGAAAACAAAGTTTACTAAGGAACATTGCATATAGCAAGCAAAACCCAAAAGCATACTCTCACTCTCTACCCAAAGTAACACACACATTCATTCAAGTTAATGTACATTACTTAAACCACCTCCTCTCCTCAACTAGCACATCCATTTTCATCACTTTGATGATGCAAGAACAGTTGGTCCTTCCACCTGCAAAATTTTCAACCCGTTCGAGTTACCAATCGTTATTAGATTTCAAATTTGATCGAAAAATTATTCTATTGGATATCGTTATCATCATCATCATGTTGTCTTGCGACCATTTCCAATCAACAATGGGAATGGGCCATATGACTTGATAAGTTGTGGACACAAAACGAGGACAGCGCACAAAAATCTATGGGATGAGAGGAACATCTCAATTATTGCAAATGAATCTTGACGAATTGTGTGGATCACTATTATGTAAAGTTGTAAACTGCGGTTTAAATACCAACAAACGTTGACTTCAGTGAAAAATTATGATTCTACTCGCTTTAGGAAGAGGTTTCAATTCGAGTTTTTGTGTACAAAGAAGATGTTTCACTAAGGCCTTATTTGGTAACTCTATATTACCTCTATATCAAATGTCTATAGACATTTTTTATCTTAAAAATTTGTTTGGTAAATCTAATTGGTGATGAATGTATATAGACATTCATCTAAAAGGTCTACTTCTCACAGGAGGTTGGGAGCTCCTGTGAGATACTGTTCAACCTCTACTTCACTTTCTATATCAATTCTACCCCTAAAAATGTGATGTAATATTACCTATATATCCTTCACTCTCAATCA
>JAYMTH010003225.1:0-11226 GCA_036897465.1 Pelargonium australe | reverse complement strand
CATAATTATTATATAATTTTTTTTATAATTAACTTAGTTTTTAATTACAAATATTAATGGTATTGATCTCAATTATTCTCACAGAACATCAGGAAATTCAAATTTGTGCACCTCAAGCAGCAAATCATGCAAAACAACAACCACAACTGGTTCTTCTTCTCCTTCAGGCACAACCAGCAACACCATTAATAAGAAAAAGAAGAGTAAGCTTCCAGTAATTTTGGGAACAGCAATTCCACTTTTCGCGGCTTTCTGGGTAATTTTAGGAGTTTGCGTTAGATTGCAACAGAAAAGAAAATCTGCAGCCATAGCTGCAATATCTGCAGGTAATTAAATTAAACAAACTCTATTTATTTTATGTGTAATTAATTAAGTTGAGAACGTAGTTAATGAATTTATTTGTTTATTTAGGACAAAATGGGCGACCCTACGGTCCTAATGGCACCCCTGCCCAGGGACAAGGAAAGGAATTTGTAGTGCAAATGGCGGGAAAAACCGGCGCATCGGTGATCAACGAAGCACATAATGAGAATAATACTGGACATACAACTGACAACGATGAATAAGTTGTACGACTTTTATGTGAAAATGTTGTATTTAACAATTTGTCACATTATTAATTAATTGTATTGGGAATAAAGAGTTGTGTAATTTGTAATTAAATTATAAATTGTTTCGTGCATGATAATTTGCTATTTATTTCATAAGTTTCAGTGAAGTTTTCATGCTCGCTTTTGTCAGTGCACTATACATTAAATGATGAGTTGAATGTAAATATTGCGAAATAGATATATGATCGTGCCAAGAATATTGTCTTTTATATATTCATATTTTATTTTTGAGAAAAAAAAAAACAAAGAAAGTAGATTGGTTATAACCAAACAAAAGTTTTTTTTTTTCCTTTTATTTATATATTGAAAAGAAAAAAATATATATCCACTCAATGATGGGTCACAAAAGCGGCGAACCTGCATTCACAATAAGTCGCAGTCACACGAGAATTTTACCCATCTCTTCAATAAATCGAACACTTATCATCAAAAACATTTTATTTTATTTCCTTTTATGCCCCAACTCTCTCTCCTTAACATTTTTCCGATTTCTTGATTTTCGATTTAGGGCACACCAAACTCGCTACTGGACTCGGCACCAAAGATCTCTGTGTTTGTCTCTGATCTGTTTGTCAGGTACTGTTCCTTACGTTCCGAGTTGATCTCCACTCGTCTCCGATTTTTCCTCCTGAATTTCTCTTAGTTGACCCCAACTGTTTCCTCCTCGCATTTTATCACTGTCGATCGATTCATTTTCAGGTTTACAAATCTTGATCTCATTATTAGGGTTTTTGTGGCATTTTTACATTGTTACTGATATTTTAAAAGAAATTTTCGAAGTTGATTTTGAAAATTGTATTGTTCGCCGAGAAAGCGTGGGAAAATGAACAAGAATTTGTATTATTCGTTTTTTTTTTCTTCCTCTAATTTCATATATGCTCCTTTTTTTCCTCCTTAGAAATGGCGAAATGTTAGTTTCTAGTTATTTTTTCCTGTAATTTTCCACTAACCAAACGGGATGTTTAGATGAGTTATACGTTTTTTTGGCGTTACTTCGAGTTGCTGCATTGCAATTTTCATTGAGCTGTTAGGAAAAAAAATTATGTTTGGAAATGATGCTCGAAAAGTGATTAACATCACAAGTTGTCTTCAAAACCGAGCATTTAATTATTCGATTAACCTATGATTTTAGTTAATGTCGCCTGTTCCTACTTCTTGATGGTTTTAAGTTTATTGTCCCCGTTCTGGTCTACTTCTTAAAATTTCTGATTTGTTTTCTTTTTTCCTTGGTAAAAGAGTTTTCTCTGGCTAACAAAACTTTTCTGTTGGTAAATGATTAGCTAGACAAACTATTCATGTACTAAGCCAATAGTTAGTACTACCAGAGAGGTGGAACTAATTTCGCTGACTGCCAACTACTGTTATTCAAACTGTATGGATGGCTCTGTCTTCGGAACTATTAGTTTAAGTAAAATACAAAGTACAACTTACGTCCTGAACATATATTGTATATTATTTGAAATGTTATGCTGCCTTCCATGATAAATTTTACGTTTCAAGAGGAAATAATGCATGATCTAAATGAACAGAATTCTGCAAGATTTGCTATGTATGATGTTAGCCTTTGAATTATAAGTGGATCAGATTTATAATATGAAAGAGTTAGTTGATAGTTTTTCATCATATTTTAAAATATTCTGTCTCCTTACTTTTGCCTTTTTCATATTCTGAGAAATCTCTTACAATCACGGTATCCCCTTTCAGGCCATAGGTTGAGTACTCGAGACAGCTTATCGAATTTGTTTTTTTGATCTTCTGATTCTCCAGAAAGGAAGAAGCCCTGCTTCTCAGCAAGGAATGATTTTTTGCATGATCATTTGACTCTTCTGCAATGTCGGGGTTATTAAATGTATTGTCTTTCATCTATTTTTTTTTTAATGTATTCCAATGAGCAACAATCTCGGGATTTAATTTGTTGACATTTATTTCTTTTCATGGTTAGTTATTTTCTTCTATGGACAGTATGTGTTCATACCTACTACATTTTGGCGTAAATAGTTATTTTAGCTGTGGTTGAACATTTTTCTGTTTGGTGATAAACGTTTTATCAAATCATGCAATGAGTAGTTTTATTTCATTCCATTGGTGTTAGTCCATAGATGTGGATTTTGGTCAATCAATTTGCAATGTTTTGTGTAAGTCGATTTATACAACGGTCAACAGGAATATGATGTGGATATTTTGTAATTTGGTACTCTAGAAATACATTCTGCTTGAAATTATTTCAAAGTAAATTTTAATTGCATTCCTTCGAAATGAAGGTGGTATATATTACCAGTCTGATGCAACTTTCTACTTCTTAGGAATCGTTGCAAAAGTTATGGTAGGATAAATATAGGAATGTAAAAACTCTTATCATGGTATAAAGATGGCATCTCATGTGCTAGATTTGTTATACAATCAACAGCAAGTTGTTTCTTATAGTCTGAAATTTGTGCTTTATGTGTTTGATATATTTGGGCACATGATTGTCTGCTAATTATGAAATTGATGTTCACTTTTTGCAGTCATCTCTCAGCGGTTCAACATCAAATCTCCCAGACAGTTCAGGGCGATCTTTTACTACATCTTTCTCGGGTCAATCAGGGGCAGCCTCTCCTGGTTTCCATCATAGTGGTGGGTAAATTTTACTGGAGTATCATAAATACTTATTTGCCATAATTTACATGTAACTGTAAGTTTTAATTTTGCAGGAAGTATCCCGGGTATGCATAACATTCATGGGAGCTTTAATGTTCCCAACATGACTGGTACACTAACATCAAGAAACTCAACAATGAATAATGTTCCTTCAAGTGGGGTGCAACAACCTACTGGAAGCCTTTCTAGCGGACGATTTGCATCAAATAATCTCCCTGTAGCTCTCTCCCAGGTAGTTATAATATGCACATAGTTTAAGAAGATTGACTGCAGCACAAGAGCTTTATGTTTCCTTCATTCTCTCCTTCTGTCACGTTTGTAGTTTTACAATGTTATTTTTTTATGTTAATTTATTTTGCAGTTATCTCATGGAGGTTCTCATGGACATTCAGGAGTCACAAATAGAGGAGGTATAAGTGTTGTAGGAAATCCTGGATTTAGTAGTAGCACAAATGGAGTTGGGGGTTCAATTCCTGGTATTCTCCCAACCTCTGCCGCAGTTGGTAATCGAAATGCAGTTCCAGGATTGGGTGGTGTATCCCCAATTTTGGGTAATGCAGGTCCTCGGATCACAAGTTCTATGGGAAATATGGTCGGTGGGGGCAATATTGGAAGGAGCATAAGCTCTGGTGGAGGATTGTCTATGCCTGGTCTTTCTTCTCGATTGAATTTAACCGGGAATAGTGGATCTGGAAGTTTAAGTATTCAAGGACAAAATCGATTGATGAGTGGTGTGCTTCCACAAGGTACAATATTTTCCATTGGTGACTATTTATGTGTGTGCTAGTATGTTTGTAATTTAGTGGTTGTACCATCTAGTTCAATATTTTGTACTATTACCAACACAATATAATTATTTGCATGTTTTGAGCACTTATGAGAGATTGTAGTTAGTCGGTTCTGAGTAAAATGTGATAATTGTTTGGCAGTGTTAATGGAGAACTTTGTCTTAGATGGTTGAAATAGTTATAAGAAAGCATTGCCGAGCTTAGTTTAAATTCTGTTTAACTGTTAGAGTAGTTCTCTTGTCAAGATGGCCACATTTCTTCCCAAATATGTGCTTCTTTTCCACTGAACTCGATTCTTACATAAGTGACAATTAGACGTATCAATGATTGTGTTCCCTTAGTTCTCTTATAGCGCTGCTTGGCTTGACATTTCAAAGGTCATATATGTTATTATAAAACCTTTAGTTTTTGGAGTTTCCTAGGTTTTCAATGTTGTGGATGTCTCGATGTTTGTGTTGTGGATTGCCTTGTTGACAGAATATATTTCGTTTTTTTATGTTCCCTTCTGCTGCTATCATTGTTACTATCGTTTTCATGTGTTCATTTTGCTAATTATATTTCTTATATGTTTCCTGCCAGAAAGTTTTCATTATTGGCAAAAAACTGTTTTAAAATATTGTTTAATACATTTGTTGGGTTCAGGATCTCCGCAGGTAATGTCTATGTTAGGAAGTTCCTATCCTCCTGGGGGTCCACTTTCTCAAAGCCACGTTCAAGCGGTGAATAATCTAAGTTCTATGGGCATGTTGAATGATGTGAACTCTAATGATAGCTCTCCTTTTGACATTAATAATGATTTCCCTCAGTTGACAAGTCGTCCTAGTTCTGCTGGTGGGCCTCAAGGACAATTGGGTAATATATCGGAAAGATATTTTAACTTCGCTAAAGTAGAACTCTGTTCTTCCATTGTTCCCCCTTAATTGTGAATGTTATTTAAAGAATCAATTTTCAGGTTCACTCCGAAAGCAAGGTCTGGGACCCATTGTTCAACAAAACCAAGAGTTTAGCATTCAAAATGAAGATTTTCCAGCTCTACCTGGACCAGGATTTAAAGGTGCGTGCATGTTTGCATATTCATATGACCTAGGTTATATATACTACATTTCATGCCAAATACTAGCTTACATTGTTCATATAACTACTAGGCTTGTTGTTTGGAGTTTTTTGTTGATTAGGTAAACGTCTTTTGTAGTTGATTGGGGAATATTTTAAAATAGGAAATAAATCAAATAATGGTTTTAAAATTCATATACCTTCAAATTATCAAGCAATATGGTTACTGGTTTGAATTTATAGTTCTATGTTTTGCCGTGACTAATAGATCTTCTATGTTTGGCACTGGACCCTGTTGTAGCCCGTACACCACATGGTTACAAAGATAAACTTATAAGCTTATTGATGGCATACACCACAGGGTGGATTTGTGATAGTGTGATGAACATACTTGTTGGGGTTAGACTCCTGAAATTCGATCAGTGATTTAACGTGATTGTGTCATAATAGTGAATTGCTGTGCTTGCCTCTCTGGGGTTGGTCCACAAGAAAAATAACGAGATGTATGATATCCCGAGAGTTGAGATTTAGTCCAACAGTAGCATAATAACCTCTACACGCCTTAGTTTTCTCATCTACATTATAATTCATTGCACTTATGTGCATCATTACAATTGTTTATAGTGTGTACCTTTTAAACCTCTAAGCTGCCTGTTCATAATTCTCATCTGTGTGATGAATGTTGTGTTTTGATTTAACATAAAGAAGCTTGGAAGTATGTATATTATATTGAAATTGCATAGTTGCATTCTCTGTCTATTGTTATTGACTATATTTCTGTGTCTTTTATAGGCGGTAATGGTGATTATAGCATGGAGATGCACCAAAAAGATCAGCTTCATGACAATACAATGTCAATGATGCAATCTCAGCACTTCTCTGTTAGTCTAACTTCTTTATTGATTAATCAACCCTGAATTTGTTTTAATTACTAAATTTTTAGTTGTTCCTGTGCTTAAAATTGCTTTCATATGCAGATGGGGAGATCTGCTGGATTTAATTTGGCCGGAACATATTCATCTCATCGGCCACAGCAGCAACAGCAACAGCAACATTCTCCATCAGTCAGTAGTGGCATTTCCTTTTCACCTGTTAACAATCAGGATCTTCTCCATTTACATGGCTCTGATATGTTTCCATCTTCACATTCGACCTATCATTCACAGGTATTGAAAATTGGGATTGTTATTGTTTGTACTAAATGGTAGCTGGTTTTGGGAAACCCCGCGAGTGTTAATGTGAAGTTACAGTAACAATTATAAATATTTTCATCTCGTGTAAAATGTTATGAGATATACGGTTAAAAGGCTACGTTGGTGAAAGATATGTGCTGTTATCTTTCTAATTGTTGCACTTTTTTTGTTCAGACTAGTGGGCCACCCGGGATCGGATTGAGACCTCTAAATTCTCCAAACACGGTTTCTAATATGGGTTCATATGATCAGCTCATTCAGCAGTATCAACACCAGAACCAATCACAGTTTCGCCTCCAACAACTGTCGGCTGCAAATCAATCGTACAGGGATCAGGGCATGAAATCCATGCAGACAGCACAGTCTTCACCAGATCCTTTTGGCCTGCTTGGCTTGCTAAGTGTCATTAGGATGAGCGATCCCGATCTGACTTCTCTTGCACTTGGAATTGACCTGACAACACTTGGGTTGAATTTGAATTCAGCTGAAAATCTCCACAAGACATTTGGTTCTCCTTGGTCTGACGAACCAGCCAAGGGCGACCCAGAGTTTACCGTGCCACAATGTTATTATGCTAAACAACCACCGGCTCTACATGTGAGATGCTCGTTTTTATTTTTAGTTTACTTTCAGTGTGCATCAATTATTCTTTTCCGAGTCTTATCTTCCTTTTTTCGATGGCTGCAGCAAGGCTACTTTGCAAAGTTCACAGTGGAAACATTGTTTTACATATTTTACAGGTGCATTACTTTATTGGGTCTTAGTTGCTCTGTTGCAAATATATATATATATATATTTAGCTTTGAAGATGTTAAAACTGACTCATGTTCTGTGAAATTTGCAGCATGCCAAAAGACGAAGCCCAATTATACGCTGCAAATGAGCTGTATGTGCAGATATTGTTGATTTTCTTTGTGTTTACTCTCTTATAAATTCCATGGGCATGTGAGTTACTCCCTCCGTCTCAAAATGAGTTATATTTCTCTTCAACTTTTGTCTTAAAATGAGTTTTCTTTCTCTTTTTTTTAGGAAATTATTTAGCATGAATTGCCAAATAATATTTTTATAATAAGTTAGTTAGCATCACCTAAGTTTATTATAAGACATGATAACGAGGATACAAGAGTAAATATACCACGCCAACTAATTCTTTTTCTTCCTCTAAATAGAAAGTTGTGCCCTCATTTTGAGAAAGAGGGAGTAAATCATTTCATAGGTACTATTGGTAATTCATGCATAACTATTTTTAAAATAGAAAGTAGACGGTCATTTTGAGAATAAAATGTTGGAGAAAATGACTCATTTTCGGACAGAGGGAGTATATATTTACGTAATATCCCATGTATCATCCAAAATACCAAATGGCGGGCTGAGGAATGTTGGCTAAGAGTAAGTTTTGTTTTGCTGGCAGTTACAACAGGGGATGGCTCTATCACAAGGAGCTTCGAGCATGGTTGATAAGGGCCCCGAACATGGAGCCACTTGTGAAGACAAACACCTACGAAAGAGGATCATATCACTGTTTTGACCCAAACATGTTTGAAACAATACGCAAGGTTTGTGCTGATAGATTATTTTCATTTACTTTTATTACGCGCTTCTAGTCTGTCCTTAACGCTAAGCAAGTATAATTTTACGGGTGGGTGCAGGATAATTTTGTTCTCCATTACGATATGTTGGAAAAGAGACCTGCCTTACCTCCTCAACATTAACAAACATTTTCAGCTTACAATGTAAAGTTCATAGCTCACCGAACTCATTTTAACTAGCGCCTGCCTGCCAGTGTGTGTATTCAGCATTAATGTTCCTTCAATTAGGGAATTGTAATCAATTGTTCGTATTGATCTTGTTGCTGCAGTAAGTAAATCATCCATTTTCTTACGTCTCCATTCTCTTCTGTGCGCTTATAATATATCATCTATGATGACTCGGAATTTTGTGATTTATTTCACCCAAGTGCGATAATGATGAATAGTAAAATGTCACCTATATTACAAATATGTCACAACAGTCAATGTGATATATTCTATCTAAGCATCTCTTTGAAGTTTATATAAGCATTCAGATATGTGATTTCATGCCGAGTCATGGCTGTGAGGTGCTCAAAACCAAGCCTTTCAGCGCCGGTATTAGATTCTCCAGGAGCTCCTTTTTACTCGCAAATCTATCTGATGAACAGTCCTGTTCCTGATCAAAATGGAAAGATTCATACAGTAAAAGATTGATTTATCAGTTTCAGTTGGATACGAGATGTATAAATACATGACAGAAGTTCCCAACTTAAGATGTGTACTCACATCACCGGTTGCAGCGGACATCAATGCTAGGAGGGTCACTGTTGCAGTTTGATAATCTGTCAGGATCTTGTACGCCGAATCATCGAGTTTATCCTGAAAAAAAATCATTTATGCATGTTTGAGAGACAAAAACCAGATAAGAAACCAAACATTGTAGTAGAGTATACAGAGTACTTCATCTGCTGATTGGTAAAATTTTAGTGACTAATAAGTAACATCTTATCCTCAAAATTTACTCACTACACGAGATTAACCCCAAGGCTTCTTTGACTATTTTTTTTTTTTTTTTTCGTACAAGCATAATATACTCCATACCTTTAATCGAGAAATAGCAACAGAAATGGCCCTCCCAGGGGCTTGAAGAGCTTTATTGTGAACCTATGGGAAAATTTCAAAACTTAAAAAAACGGAGCTGGGAACAAATCATGCATGCAAGGTCTATCAAAGTAAATGCATTTTTACTTACCTGGACATAAAGTAGGGAAACCACCTTTGGCAAAAGAGCTACTGGGTCAGTTTCAGCAGAAACTTGAGAAGTCAAATCCTGATGATAACAATTTGAACAGAGCATGCACATAAGAATCTCTATATATAATTACATCTTCTAACTAGTTAATAATCCATAGAGATGAAAGAAACAATGCTTTTGGCTGCTGCAGTCACGGGTGCAAATTTGTAAAGCTTATGTTAGCCTATGGTAGCTGATCTTATCATACGCTTCTCAATTATATAAAACAATTTCAACCAAAGTGGGTGGTTGACAACATTACAACTATCGAAGATGACAGTAGCTTGATACAGTGATCATATGCAACTCCTAGGTCAGAACCAGCTATAACAATATATAAACATGTTACATTTTAAACACAAATTAAGTCATTAACATTTATTAAATGCCGAGAGCCTACCTTGCGATAAGAATGTAAAAGAGTTCTTTCCAATTTCTTGTCAAGCTTTCTTGTAAGTAACCCACTGAAAAGATGAAATACAAAACACAAATGAAGTACCAAATCATGTCAATGAAGGAACCACAGTACACATCGAAGCTCATACACTTAAATAACAAATGGACGTGATACCTCTCCTCTGCAAAGTCTCTTAGTGCAGTCATGAATGTATCCACTCGCTGCCACATAAATGGTTAAGATAAAACTCATGTCAGTCAGATATTCCAGCAAAATAAACTAACATGCGATATTTGGAGAGTGCTACCAATATAGCAAAGACTGTAAGACTAATAAACCGAAATAAAGAACGTATACACTATGTTTATCACCATCAATGACCAGAACTTCTCAAACAAAAAACAGTTGAAATATAAACTTTGCTTATTCCTTCAATAATCAACCTTCAGATAGGAATCCAAATATTTCATACAACTTTAGAAGTTATTTTATGATCCCCACACATACAATCTAAATACATATTGGTATCAGAGGATACCAACAGGTTATTCCCCCATTACCGATCACGATCAGAAAACCATTTAAAACAAACTGTTAATTTCACAAAAAATAGATCTCAACCACGAAAACTCGGTGGTCGTGACACAAAGCACAAACCTTTCCTTCCAAAGCTTCAACTACTACAAGAGCCTTCTTTGAAAGAGATCCTGGAAAACTTTTTGCCTGCAATAACAGAATGAAACATATGAAAGATTAGATCCTAGCAGTGTTTCCCCAAATGAAGAACTTGAGATAGCACAACTTAGATCCAATATAATTGAACTCTAAACTACAATTAATCATGTATATAGATAAATACATACAATAGTAGCTCTTTCTCCAGGACTAAGCGAAACAGCTTCCAAATTTTGGGATTCTTCGACTTCAATTCCATTCTTCAATTTGTTGTGCACATCCTACGTTAAATGAATCCTCAGTATTAGAACCTCCTTCAACCATAATACTATATCTTAGCCCATTAGCACTATGTCATTAATTCTAACGAGAGAGAGAGAGAGAGAGAGAGAGAGAGAGAGAGAGAGAGAGAGGCATAATTGCTACCAAATTAAGCAACAGCATATCCACGATAGTCGCACCGGTTGTTCTTAACAAATGCCTGTGCAAATTGACCTGAAAATCATAAATGACCAATCAATTTCACTTTTTATCATCAAAGGTGACTCTTAATATATCAAATCATCAATTAGGAAGAACTTACTGAATTTGCTTGGTCATCCTCAAACAAATCTAATGCCTTCTCATATAGCTGCATATTTAAGAAAGACTGGGAGAAGGGGGGAACCATAGTAAGAAAAACTAACGTACCAAAAATTCAACTAAGCAAGAGGAAGGGAAAACACATTTGCCAATGACCTAACCTCATCAAGCTTCTTCTGCAACTTATCAAGCAAACGTCTCATTCTAGCATTTTCCGTAAGCAATGCTTTCCTTTTTTCCTTCCAAGAATTGATAAGCTTAGGTCTCAAATAGTTTGCTAAAGGTACAAGTACTATTTTGGGATCATCAATACCTATCAAATAAGACCACTGCATCTGTCAGAGTGGGTGCAGGTGTATGCCTTGTTGGGTGAAGGACTATAGCAAAAAAGGAGCAGTATTAAGGGATTCAGAATAGCATACATTGTTCTTCAAAGTCAGGAACAAGCTTCATAATCTTTTCCATTAACCATTCATCTGAAG
>JAYMTH010003224.1:0-11227 GCA_036897465.1 Pelargonium australe | reverse complement strand
CTAGGGTTGTGTTACCAGGACTCCGCCTCATGCGTGAGAGTAAGTCCGTGTTTGGTGAACACTAGCTTTTCTAAAGAGAGAAAGCTTTTAGAGAGAGAAGCTCTCAAATTTAAAGGAATGAGAAGTGAGATTGTGAGCCAAAGTTGTGAACCCCTTTCCATTTGGAAGAGGGGGGTATTTATAGGAAAACCTTACCACCACTTTCCAGGAGGCTCAGGCCAGTAATTTAGGCCAGGAGGTTGAGGCCAGTAATCCAGACCAGGAGGCTCAGGCCAGTAATTCAGACCAGGAGGCTCAGGCCAGTAGGCGCGGCTCATCTGACTCGAGTCACGCCGCTTCATGTGCTTTCATGGGTCTAGCATGGCAATCTGGATAATTCGGTCCTGCCACGTGGCGCTTTCTGAGTCGTTGACAGACTTATGATTATTTGGGTAGCATCAACAGGGAAAATGTATTTATCTTGTCGTGTATGTGGATGATATTGTCATCACAGGAGACAATTTGGACGACATCTTTCAGTTGAAAGAGCATCTCTTCAAACATTTTAAGATTAAGGACTTGGGTCGCCTGAAGTAATTCTTGGGTATTGTAGTTGCTCAATTTGACTCAGGATTTGTCATCTCCCAGTGAAAATATGCATTGGACATTCTTAAATAAACTAAGATGTTGGATTGCCGACCAATTGATACTCTTATGGATCCGAATGCCAAACTTCTTCCTAGACAAGGGGAGCCTTTGAAAGATCCTGGGAGATATCGCTGACTCGTTGGGAAATTGAATTATCTCACAATTACTCGGCTGGACATCTCATTTGCAGTAAGTGTGGTAAGTCAATTTCTCCAAACAGCTTGCGATGGTCATTGGGATGCAGTGGCACACATTCTCAAATACATTAAAGCTACCCCATAACAAGGCATGTTATATGAGGACAAAGGGCATTATCAAGTCATTGGATATTCAGATGCCGATTGGGCTTGATCCCCATCAGACAGACGTTCAACGTCAGGATACAGTATACTGATCGGCGATAATTTAGTTTCTTAGAAAAGTAAAAAGCAAGATGTTGTTGCTAGTTCTAGCGCAGAAACTAAATATCGGACTATGGCTCTAGCTACATGTGAACTTATTTGGTTAAAACAACTTCTTCAGGAGTTAAAGTTTGTGGAAGTTTCTCAAATGAAATTGGTACGTGACAATCAAGCAGCTCTGCACATCGCATCCAATCCTGTTTTTCATGAAATGACCAAATATATTGAGATTGATTGTCATTTCATTTGGGAAAAGATTATTTCTGGGTGTATTACTACTAGCTTTGTCAACTCCAAAGACCAGCTAGCAGACATATTCATCAATTCTCTTCGAGGTCCTCGCATAATCTATATTTGTAACAAGCTGGGCGCATATAATCTATATGCTCCAGCTTGAGGAAGAGTGTTAAGATATGTATTAGATATGTACAACTGTATAATTAGCTAAAAATTAGGGATTTTTTGTTATGATCTTATTCCCATGTACATGTATATATTGATGGCTCTAGTAATCAATAATACATAAGTTATCAGTCTCTAATTCTACAATTACTATGGTTTATAGTACTAAAACTGCAGTCATGGAGATAAGATAAGCCAAACCTCTTTCTTCATTGAGTTTAGAATATGTATTAGATGTTCTTAAAAGCTCTTTTAATCTATTATCTGTTAGCTGACTCACAAAAACTCTTTCTTGCTCCTGCAGGACTTGGGTACGGTCGGACCATTGGCGAATGACGTGAGTCACAAGTCACTACTATCTTGGTGAATGCCAGTCTCCCATTGCGGCCAACACCATCTCTCCAGCTTATTTGCATCATCTTCATGGTCATCCATCCATTTTCAAATTACGGGAGTTAGTTTTTGGTTTGTCCTCCTTGCATTCTCTTGATTGCGCGATTTTTCAACATGGTAAATATACATGTAGTTCATTTCCCTGCACTATTCCCATAGCCAAACGAAAAGATGAACAATCTACAATTAACCCTCATCCCGTTTATTGTTTTGTGAATTATGTTAGTTTACTTTTTTCCTATTTTGCTTTTGCTAATAGTCTCTTCTTTGTTGTTATTCCTAATAGTGTGGGATAAGCACTATCATATCTCAGTTGGCATCAAACAATGGTTGATGAAATAATAGCGTTACACTCAAATGGTACGTGAGAATTGGTTTTGTTGTCTTCAGGAAAAACCACAATTGGTTGTCGGTGGATTTTTACTCCTATAGTGGGTCTAAATGGACAAATTGATTGTCTCAATGCCCGTTTTGTCGGTAAAGGGTACACACAAATCTTTGGTTTGGATTATGGAGACACCTTTTCTCCTGTCTTTAAAGTGACCAATGTTCTTATCCTCTTATCCATGGTTGCAATACGTAATTAGCCTTTTCATCAGCTTGACATCACAAATGATTTTCTCTATGGTGGCTTACAGGAAGAGGTGTGTATGGAGCAACCACCTAGATTCGTTGCTCAGGGGATGTGCAACCTAGTTTGCAAATTCCGTAACTCTGTATGATCTTAAATGATATACCAGAGTTTGGTTCGGTAGATTCAACAATGTGGTTTAAGCCATTTTGTCGACATGACACGAAGTGTAATAGATCATTTTGTCGTCTACCACCACTCATCTTCACATCAGTGCATCTACTTGGTGGTTTATGTCGATAATATACTTATTACCAGAAGTGATAACCAACATAACTCAGCAATTAAATGATCACTTGTTCAAACATTTTCAAATCAAAGATTTGGGAAGACTTGGGTACTTTTTGGGAGTTGAGGTAACACTGTCAGTTTCAATATCTCAACGGAAGTACGCATTGGATGTCCTTGAGGAAGCGGACTTATTAGATGTAAAACTAGCTGACATATCAATGGTTCAAATGGGAGACTCCTACCAGGACATGGGGAGTCTTTAGTAGGGGTGGTAATTCGTGTTCACGAATCGCGTTGAATTAAACGAGTAAGGCGGGTTAAACGGGCTCAACACGAATCCGTTTATGCTGAACCCAAACCCACTTAAATTCGTGTCGTGTCACATATCATGACCAAAATTGTCAGCCCTAGCTTTTAGCATAATAGAGCAAAATTCTCATTTACTGTGAGTAGTAAGCAATTTTTAAACTCCTCATGTGAAGCCCATTGGGAAGCTGCTATCCAAATTTTGAAGTACACTAAAAGAGCTCTTGGAGAAGGTTTACTTTGTGAGAATAAAGAGGATGCGGAGATTCAATGTTTTTCATATGCAGATTGGGCTGGATACCCATATGATCAAAGATCAAGCTAAGGTTTTTGTGTCTTATTCGGAGGCAACTAAATTTCTTGGAAAAGTAAGATGCAAAATGTGTTGGCAAGATCAAGCGCAGAGGCCGACTATTGTGCAATGGAAATTGCAAAAAAGCTAGCTTGTATGGACCAAACAACTCCTTGAAGAATTAAAGTTTTGCAGAGTCACTCCAATGAAGCTCATGTGTGACAATCAAGCCACCCTTCACATTGTCTCCAACTCAATCTTTCATGAAAAGAGTTAAGCACATTGAGATTTACCGCCACTTCGTAAGAGAAAAACTTATTGATGGTGTTATTGTGATTGAGTTTGT
The DNA here is from genome assembly GCA_036897465.1 of Pelargonium australe. Taxonomy (NCBI): domain Eukaryota; kingdom Viridiplantae; phylum Streptophyta; class Magnoliopsida; order Geraniales; family Geraniaceae; genus Pelargonium; species Pelargonium australe. The sequence continues at coordinate 7,598 of JAYMTH010003224.1, read as the reverse complement.
CATAATGCATTATCATTTTGCGGATGTCTTCACAAAATCTCTTGGAGACTCTTGTATTGAATATATATATGTAACAAGTTTGGAGCATATGACATCTATGCTACCAAGACATGTTGGGGTAAGTGGTTAAAACACTTTAGATTCCCTATGAGGTCTCAAGTTTGAGCCTTCTTGTCGACGATATGGGGTAGAATGTGTGGGGTGGGGTTTAGGGTGACTCTCCCTTTGGAGACTGAGAAACATTGTAACTGTGAGTATGATGTCTCGTTGTTGGTAAAAAAATAATGACATCTATGCTCCATGTTGAGGGAGAGTGTTAGATTTTGTTATAGAATAGGAAACTCTATATTTTAGGGATCCTAATTGCTCTCTGGCATACTATAAATTGAGTATTCTCATTGTTAATAATACATACAATTCTCTCAAACTTCAGTGTATTCTTGTGTATTTGTGTATATAGAATATCTTACCAAACAAGACAGATAGTGAGTATAGATTTTGATAAGTTAGTGAAGATGACTTCTGTTTTAACAGCCCAAGCCAGAGTGAATCTCCACATATGGAGATACAATGGATAATGATGCACTGAATCAATTTACAACAGGCCACACTGATTAGTCCCAGTGGAGTAGTGGTAATGGTTTGCTGTCCAGGTAGCCAAGGAGGGAGAGTGAAATGACATGAACAAAAGGACTGGTTTGTTGAATATAAAAGATTTAAAGTAAAGAAGTCCATTCATAAGAAAATATAGGATCAATGGTTATAGTCGCTCCTAGCCACAATTTGTGTTTAAATCTCTTCTTTTTCCTACAGTGGGCAGGAAACTCATGAAACAACCTTCTTCAAGCTGCTCAAATTCTTAGTTATATTATGTTTGCTTTCGTACTTCATGTTTTTATTATATAATGAAGTTCTTATACCTCTCATGAAAAGTCATCTTTAGATTTAATGCACCTTATGTCTTTTAATTTGCTTGGAGTCTGACTAATTTTCGACTTGGATGATAATCTCTACTGTTTATTTGCAGTAAAAATGGAGGTATTAATTGTGAAGCAAGACCAGGTCAATCATTGCGCTGGTGGTGAACTGCAAAGAATCCCAAAACCTTCAAATATATCTGGTCACAAAATAAAAAGAAGAGTTAAAGAAATCTCACTGCATGAAATTGAAAATGAAATGGTGCTAAAGGAAGAAAAAAACTATGCAAATCTGTCAGCAAGAACACAATCTTCTACTAGAAGGAGTTTAATTCAAGAATTTGATTTTTCAAATATTCCCAAGAAGCTTCGAACCACTGCAAACCGAAACAGAAGTCTTCAAGATGAGTATAAGTTGGCGGGTGAAGAGGCAGGTACTCTAATTAAGATGAAAGTACAGAGAAGTAGAAATCCGAGAAGTGATGGAAACTGTGTGGCTAGGAATGCTTCTATGTACTCTTCATTTTCTTCTTCTTCTTCACCATCATCATCTTCTTCTTCTTCATGCTCATCAAGTTCAGTTGTTGTAAGTGATGGAAGTAGCAAGGAGAAGAGGAAAAGTGGAAACTTGAAGGTAATTTATCTTTCGTAATGCATTTTCCTCTTTCATTAAATTCTGTTACTTGTCCGTTGAAGAATAACTAATTTGTTATTCATGCATACTGTAGGCCAACGGACAGAAACGTTTAAGGTGTCATCAATGCATGAAAGATGAAAGAAGAATTGTTGTCCCTTGCACCAGTTGTAGAGAGATAGTTTACTGTATCCAATGTATAAAGCAATGGTAATTTTGGTCCTTGGATTCAATCAATTCATCCTTAAAACATTTATTCTTCTCTTGGTTGACAATTTTGATAGTATTCTTATGCGCTTTCTGTATGCAGGTACCCCCAAATATCAGAAGAAAATATTGCAGAGCTATGCCCAGTTTGTCGGGGAAATTGCAACTGCAATATTTGTTTGCATACTAGCAGGATGATTAAGGTTTGTTTTCTATCATCATATCAAAATTCATCTATATTGATCTTCTAACTAAAAATTGCATCATGTTTTTTGACTTTCAGACCTTGAAAAGGGACATCACTAACTGTGAAAAGGTTGATTATTTGTGCTATATGATCAAGTCACTACTTCCCTATGTGGATCAGATATTTGAAGAACAAAGTCATGAGATAGAAATCGAGGCTAATATTCAAGGTATATATTTTTTATGTTTTAGTTTGAGTTCTATCCATTATGTTTCTAACATAAATTCGGTATGCCTAGGGAAAGCATCATCTGAACTTGAAATATTACAGACCCTTTGTGGCAATGACGAGCGTGTCTATTGGTATGCATCATATGTATTATAACCACACAATCAAATTTTATTCTGCAACATCATTATTACATTTTCATTTTCCTATGCAGTGATCACTGTGCAACTTCAATTGTTGATCTTCATCGGAGCTGCCCAAAATGCTCTTATGAACTCTGTTTAGAATGTTGCCAAGAAATTCGTGAGGGAAAACTTTTTAGTCGTGATGAAGTGGCGTTTCAATATACAAATAGAGGCTATGATTATATGCATGGTGGAGATCCTATAGAGGGGTCATGGTTCTTGGAAACTGCACAGTACTGCAGAAAGCCATTGAGTGAATGGAGGGTCTATGAAGATGGTAGTATCCCCTGCCCTCCAAGCAAATATGGTGGCTGTGGTGATTTATCTTTATTGGAGCTCAAGTGTATCAAACCATATGGTTGGATTTCAAATTTAAAAGTGCAAGCTGAAGAACTTTTGAGGAACTGTAGCATTCAACATACTTTTTGTAGGAGCAACTGTTTTGAAGAAGGCACTGAGATATTACGAAGAGCAGCATCAAGGGAGGGTTCAGATGATAACTACTTGTTTTTTCCAACTTCAGAAGAGCTGAATAAAGGAGATCTGTCCCAGTTCCAAAAGCATTGGGTTAACGGTGAACCAGTCATAGTTCAAAATGTTCTTGAACAGACAACTGGTTTGAGTTGGGAGCCGATGGTCATGTGGCGGGCTTTATGTGAGAATACAGATTCAGGTTTCAGTTCAAAGATGTCAGGAGTGAAGGCCATAGATTGTCTTGCTGGTTGTGAGGTTTAATTATATCATCCCTCTTGCAATCAGTTCTTGTACATTTTTAGCTAGTAACTTCTGCTTTTTTTTTCTTTTTCTTTTTTTCTTTTTGTGATCGGCATGATAAGGGAAATCTTACCCTTTGCTCTCTTTGTTTGATGATTACCATTTGGTATTTAAATGTTCTTTTTTCATTCCATGTTCTTGTCTTACAACTTCTGGTTATAAGCTTTGCCTTTGATTCTCAAATGGGATAATTCTGGAATTCCGATTCCAAACTTGCTCCCCCTTTCTTTAGTGTCGTTATTCTGTTACTAATTTGTGGAAACTGCAGGTGGAGATTAATACTCGCCAATTTTTCATAGGCTATACAGAAGGGAGAAGATACACTAATTTCTGGCCTGAGATGCTCAAACTGAAGGACTGGCCCCCATTTGATAAGTTTGAGGATCTTTTGCCACGCCACTGTGATGAGTTCATTAGTGCATTACCGTTCCAAGAATATACAAATCCTAGAGCTGGTATGCTCAACCTTGCTGTGAAGTTGCCTGATTATGTCCTGAAACCAGATCTGGGACCAAAATCATATATTGCTTATGGGATGGTAGAAGAGCTTGGAAGAGGAGATTCAGTAACAAAGCTCCACTGTGATATGTCAGATGCGGTATGTTTTCTAAACTGGTGAGGTGCTGTGCACTGATGTAAACTAATTCATTTTATTTTCTACAAGTTAGAAACCTGACCGTACATCTGTGTTAGTTGAGGTATACAATTTGGGGATGTTACTAGTTCTTTGCCTGCCATTAACATTGTTAATAACCTGTAGGTGAATATCTTAACACATACTGCAGAGGTAAAGTTAAGTGAAGAGCAGCTCTTTGCAGTTGAAACATTGAAAAAAGAACACAAAGCACGGGATGAGAGAGAAGGTGTTAGAGAGAAGGTAGATAATCATCCCATTAAGCAACTTGATGAATGCAGCAGCAACTTGACTGAACTGACAGATGAATCAATTACATATTTGGAGACACATTTAAGTGAAGAGAAGCTACTTTCAGTTGAACGATTAAAAAAAGAACAAAGAGCACAAGATGAGAAAGAACTCATTAACAATAATCTCATCAAAGAATCTGGTGACAGCAGTTGCAAGTTGATTGAATTGAAAGATGTGCCGATTACTTATTCTGATATTGATGAAGAGGTCTGGATTTCTAAAGATGACGCAGAAGGAACTAAACTTCCTGGTATCCCTGCCAAACAGACGGAGGAAACAGCTGGTGCTCTGTGGGACATTTTCAGGAGGGAGGATGTTCCCAAGTTAGAGGCATATCTAATAAAGCACCATAATGAATTTCGTCACACTTACTGTTGTCCAGTTAAGCAGGTAATTTGTGATAATTTACTTGGTTTTAGTTTGTCATCAAATCTTGTAGGAATCCAAGGATTTGACAGTCCGTTTTTTTCCATGACTAGGTTATCCATCCAATTCATGACCAATCCTTTTATTTAACTTCAGAGCACAAAAGGAAACTGAAGGAAGAATTTGGTTAGTATTTTACACATAAGTGCAATATATTTATAGATTCTCAGGACCAATAAATATGTGATTGTTTGCTGTGTTAGGAGTTGAACCTTGGACATTTGAGCAAAAACTAGGAGCGGCTGTATTTATTCCTGACGGATGTCCCCATCAAGTTAGGAATCTCAAGGTAATAAGCTCCCACACCTTTCCTGTTTAAATGTCTAGTGAGTCTGGTCTATCATTCTGATGGTCTTTTTCCCCGGACAGTCATGTACAAAAGTTGCTTTGGATTTTGTTTCCCCTGAAAACATCAATGAGTGCCTTCGTCTAACTGAGAAGTTCCGACAACTTCCCAAGAACCATAGGGCTAGAGAAGACAAGCTTGAGGTATAACAACAATTTTAACATGACTACCACATATTTTTCCCTTGTACTAAAGTTGTATTTTTTGTGTGCAACAGATAAAGAAAATGATACTTTATGCAATGGATAAGACTATTAAAGACTTGCAAGACATGGGATTGACATCTCACTGATGTCAACTGCATAATTCTTCCAACAATTACTCAGGTTCAAGAGAGTAGAGAGATGACCAGTAACCATTGGGGCAGAGGTTTTAAGGCAGGCATTTGCTCTCTTCGAGGTCTCAGGTTCGAGTCTCCCTTTAGATGTTGGAACAAATGCTTTCTCCTTGCTTATGCTGGACTTCGCCATTCACTATAGAAAATGTTAATTAGGTTTCGTATTCTCACTGTTGCTCATTATACAAATATACACAAAACAATTGTGAAGATTATTTTGGATATTGCTAATAATACTGTAAAGAAAACACTAGGAGTAGCACCTTTGAAGTTCTGAGCATTGAAATCCCTTCTCTTGAATAAACACTGTAAGAGAATTCTTGTTAGGCAATAATGTACAATATTTTCTAATCTATGCATTATATTTCCTCCCACAAGGGTTTTGACAAATACTACCATAACTTATATGTTATAGACCAATTATGTAAGTCTAAAAATGCAATATAGTCAAGTGGTAATGTTAAAATATTTATAACAATAAGATGGAGGTTTGTTGACCTGATTAATATTAAGTATGACAAATTCAAAACTGGGTCTTTTAAATAGGTCACTATTCTAAAATTATTAAAATTTACCTTAAGAGTGTTTTTTACTTGCAAATCAAGGTCAGAGATGTAGCAGAGTGTGATTAGTTGCTGATAATATGGGGTTTATCGTTTGTTTGTGACTTGTTTTCCGAGCATACTTGTATTTGGTGTTCAGTTAGACTTCGGGATCTCCATTTGCCGTTCCACAAGGACTTGTGAACCCGCCAACTCTTTTTTTTTTTTTTTTTTTTTATAACTTTTGAAGCAGTGGGTTAACTTGAGCTCCTACATGTTGGGTTTATGAAGTCTAACGGTCACGTTCCGAAATAATGGGTCCCCCCTAAGCGCTTTATGGGTGGTATTCGACATGCGGCGTGCTCTCATACTTGCAAATTAGACGTTAATCAATGTGTTTGAATTGTGCATATATAACGTCTTTTGCCAGGATATGTGTTTTATATTGCTTGATGCCCATGAAAAAGAATAACCCCTTTCTCCGGATGCGGGAGTTTGGGATGTCGCACGAGGCATGTTCTTTCAGTCCATGACAAATTGTATCAAGGCGGGTTCAAAACACGTAGCGGATCATCCTGTTAATGTGGCAAATGCGGACGGGTTTATAATGACATTCATCTACTGAGTGATCTATGGGAAGAAAAATGGGATCAAGCATGGATGCAACAAAGGACGGAGAAGTGCGGTGAAGACAAGTGTCTAAAGCGAAATGGTATGTGCTATGTTGGGCAAGCGTTGAATTGGTGATAACATGTGTCTGAAAGGAAGGTCCAAGAAGGATAGATAACAACCATGCAGAAGGTTTGTGCCCAGAGGGGATAGAGTGCGGTTGGGTACACTAAACTCAATGCCTGCAACAAGTGGGTTGAAGGATTTGACAGCAGTTTTGTGTAGGGGCGCATGATGCAAAGAAGCAAAGTCAGCAGAATTGTCCATGATGATGACATTCGCACAAAAGCTAACAAATTAGTCGTCTATAATTTTTAATTTTCACAAATAAGTGTCATTTTACAAATAAAATTGGAGAAAAAAAAACACATCATTTCAAAATAAGATAATTAAATTAGTCTTTTCAACAGAAGAGTAGTAAATGAGTATAGTTGTATCGACGGATTAGTCATTCAAGACTACGTTAGTCATTTTTCACCTAACCTTATTTGCGTGGAAAATTTTAAAATGACATTTACTTTCACCTAATCTTGTATTTGATTGAGAATCTCTTAGGACAAAAACTTCAGCAAGCTAAGAGTGAAATTATGATTCTTTAGTGAGTTATCCCACTCAATTTCACTCCCAACACTATGAGTGCACACCTTTCTGGTATGACTTCGTACTAACTCATATGCTAGATTTGTTGGGACATCGACAATTTTCTTAAGTGTTGGGGACCTTACAAGTTTCTTCGGCGCGGAGAACACAAGCTTAATTATTCTTGCAAAAATGTATCAAACGAGATGACTCTTGAGTTTTAGAGAGGATTGAAGGCATTGTATAGTCTTGAAGAGTCTCATTGATCTCCTCATGATCATGTATCCAACAAAATCCTTAGGGAGGCAAGATGGCTCTCGTGAGATACAAAATTGGATGGTATTTATGGGCATGGGCACGTGAGTATGGCCATTGTGTTTACATTTCAAGTATGAGTCTTAGTAAACCTTCGAGAGGCTAATAGGTTAATCTTGGGCATGGACTTCAGTGTTTTGTGGTAGAGATATATATTCTCACCCTAAATAAAGTAAAAATATATCCACTTAAGCGGATAACAACAACGAGATAAAGATGAATGAATTTTCCCGAAAAAACTTCAAAATCCGCATAAGTTAATATAGTATATTTTATATACTAGTTTTGTATCCCGGCTATGCTCGGGTCTGCATCATATCAGGA
>JAYMTH010003223.1:0-11227 GCA_036897465.1 Pelargonium australe | reverse complement strand
TATTCTGATGCAGCTTAAATCAAAAACAAAGGAGTTTTTGTTATAAAAAATTCGAATAGTGCAAACACAGTTTGAGTCACAAGTTAAGATTTTGAGAACAGATGGTGGCTTGGAGTTCAGACATAATGAATTGCTGCAACATTACTCTTTTCATGGAATGGAGTATCAAACGAGTTGTGCAGGGACACCCCAACAGAATGGCGTAGTTGAACGTAAGCACAGACATTTGCTTGAGGTTACACGAGCAATTCACTTCAAAGAAGGCATGTCTTTGCACCTCTAACGGAAGTTGCATATGATTCTTCTGCTGATGTCATTTTGGGTCAAGAACAAACTTTAGCCAGTCCTGATATTGTGCGACCATCGAAAATTGGTCCAAATGTTGATACATCCACATCTCCATTGCCTGTCAAGGTTCAGGACCCAAATAATTCAATCGACTCAAATCATTCTCTTAATAAGCGACATCACACTGTCTCTAAAAGATTATCAGGCTACGAATACACCTTGCCACCATCCCTCGCACCGTCTGCCTCCGATACGCATCTTGTCGTTCCATCAGCTAACTCAACGGTATATCCTCTCTCACACTCAATTTCTTATAAAATATTTTTTCCTAATCATACTGCTTTTCTAGCGGTCATCTCTGCAAACGATGAGTCTAAAACCTTTTCACAGGTAGTTAAACATGCACATTGGAGAAAAGTCATGGATAAAGAAATTGTTGCACTTGAGGCGAATAATACTTGGAACTTGGAGGCTTTACCGCCTGGAAAAAGGGCAATTGACTCAAAATGGATATATAAGATCAAATATCGGCCTGATGGGAGTATTGAGCGATATAAAGCTCGCTTGGTTGCTAGAGGATACACACAGATCGAAGGGGTTGACTACAATGAAACATTTGCACCCGTAGCAAAGCTTGTCACAGTTCATTGTCTTCTTGCGGTGGCATCAGCTCGCAATTGGCCACTCCATCAGCGGGACGTTATAATGCATTCTTTCACAGAGACTTGACTGAAGAAGTGTACATGAAAATTCCGCAAGGTTTTTCCAAACAGGGGGAGAATCGCGTATGTCGACTTCGTAAATCTCTTTATGGACTCCGCCAGGCCTCTCGAAATTGGTACCACAAGTTCACTACGTCCCTTCGTCACATTCGATTTCATCCCTCGCCTGCTGATCATTCATTGTTCACCTACTCAGCTCACGGTTCGTTTGTTGTTGTGCTCATTTATGTGGACGATGTTATTGTTACTGGAACAGATAATATGCGCATTGATTATCTCAAACGCTACCTCAACGAATTGTTCAGCATTAAAGATCTTGGAAAACTCAAATATTTTTTGGGTATAGAGGTGGGACGCTCACCATCTGGAATCTCGATCACACAACGGAAATACACTCTTGACATTCTAGCAGATAGTGGTCTCACTGCTTGTAAATTGGCTTCATGTCCTTTACTGAAATAACACCGTCTTCACCCAATGATGGATCCCCTTGTGATGATGTTGGTCAATATCGGTGTCTTGTTGGAAGGTTGCTCTACCTTACCATCACTCGTCCCGATATTAGCTACATTGTTCACATTTTGAGTCAATTCATGCATGCACCTCATCAGCCTCATCTTGATGTTGCATTCCAAGTTCTACGGTACTTGAAGGGTAATCCGAGACAAGGGGTATTCTTTCAATCAGATAGCCCGTTGACTTTGCGTGCTTATTGCGATGCCGATTGGGCAGGATGCCCAACCACCAGGTGATCAACCACAGGTTATATGATATTTCTTGGGTCTTTTTCAATTGCATGGCGTGCCAAGAAGCAATATGGAGTATCTTGCTCTTCCGCCGAAGCAGAGTATCGGGCGATGGCGTCTACAAGTCGCGAAATTGTTTGGTTGCGTAGACTCCTACAAGATATGCATGTTTCACAGCCTACGCCAGTCTCCTTATTTTGTGATAATCAAGCTTCCATCCATATAGCATCTAATCCCGTTTTCTATGAGCGAACTAAGCACATTGAAATTGATTGTCACTTCGTTCGGGAACAACTACAAAAGTCCGTCCTCGTTTCTAGATCTATCTCCAGCAAACACCATCTAGCAGATATATTCACCAAGGCTCTTGGACGCGAACGCTTTCATGACCTCCTTAGCAAGTTGGGCATTTCCAATCTTCATGCTCCAACTTGAGGGGGAGTATTAAAGATTAATCATGCAAAATCCATACATTTATGCAATCCATTATTTTGTGTTATTATGTAATCAATTGTAATAGTTCTTTTATGCTTAAATTAAGGGATAGATGTTCATATGTTTGTATATATAATGGAGTATTGTATCAATGAAAGTTATCAAGGGAAACAGTCCCTTGCATTCATTTTTCAAACAATATCTAACTCTTGATTAGTTGAAAGAAACAAATGTTGTTTTGGAGTAGACCAAGTAGAATAGTTGGGGCATGTTAGATTGTAACAGTGTTGACTCATGTAGATGGAGATCGGGCTATAAAAAAGAAATGAAAAACAAGCTTAAGGTAAAGAAAACATGACTCAAATTCATTATATATATTTCCAAGTTGGTTAAAACAATTCAAACTTATTGATCAAATAAATGCTACTACGTACGTACCTAGAGATCGATACCTAATAATTAATTAGAAGCAACAATTAACATATTTGACAAACACATGAATAATCATCGATCTATCTCTCAACCCTGACTTTGCCAATGAAACAACAACCCGGAGAATAGATTCTTTTTTTGGCTACATCATTTTCTGGCTCTGGTGCTGCTGGGCTCAAGCTCTTAGTCTTAGAGGTGGCCATCAATTCAAGAGCCTCTGAGGTGTTGGCAAGTGCTGGGATTGCACCCTTTTGAGTCGTACATATTGCTCCGCATGCATTTGCAAATGTCAGCGCATCTTTCAGCTTTGCTTCATTCTGCAGAACATGATTTACGAGCATGCATAATATAAGTACTTTATCTCGTACGTACCCATGTCTATGCAACATATATATATATAGCTAGCTAGCTAATACCTCGATAATAGAAGTATCTCTGGCGATGGAGACCAAAAGCGCACCAACAAAGGAATCACCAGCTCCATTTGTGTCCACTGCTTTCACCGAAAATCCATTTACTTGTCCCTTGAAATTCTGTAATGGTAACAAATACGTACAACCGCTTAAAATGAATGTAAAGTATGGTTCGTGGGCATACTATTTGACAGTAAGGTCGATCGATAGGGTGGGCTGCTGCCTACTACGTACACTAGAGTGTGTATATGGATATATACCTTGGTGAAGTATCTGCAACCCCTTTCTCCATCAGTGACAACCAGCAACTTAAGACGATAATGCCATAACGACAAGACAACATCTTCTTGATGGGGATCTCTATTGGTGAGAAAGGCGACCTCCTCGTGGCTAACCTTGATGAAATCAGCCTGGTGCCAGATGCTCATGATTCCATCTCTGGCATCTTCAGGAGAAGGCCAGAGAGGAAGCCTGAGATTGGGGTCATAGGAAAGCAAAATGCCAGCTTCCTTGGCTGCTATCATAGCAGCCATGTGAGCAGACCTGCAGGGCTCGGATATCAAGCTGATGGAGCCGTAGTGGAAGATCTTGGCCTGCTTGATCAAACCCATGTTCAGCTCCGATTCCCTGAGCAGCATGTCCGCGCTCGGGTTTCTGTAGAACATGAACTCCCTCTCCCCGTTCTTCTTCAGGGTCACGAACGCCAAGGCTGTCCGCGCATTCTTGTCGAAGCACACTCCTTGGGCGTTCACTCCGTTCTTCTTCAAGATATTCACAAGCATGTGTCCAAATTCATCGTCTCCAACCTAGTAAGTACATATATAATTCAACATATATAAAAAAAGATCGATTATCCAATGTTCATATCATTGGATTGTATATGTAGATAGGTAGGTACCTTGCCCATGAAAGCGGAGTTGCCGCCGAGCCTGGTGATGGCACAAGCCACATTGGCAGGGGCACCACCAGGAGCTTTGAGAAAGCCATTGGATTCAGCCAAGGAAACACCAGCTTCGTCCGGCACAAAGTCAATAAGCATCTCCCCAAATGACACTATCAATGGGCTTATAATCGTCATCTTCTTGGATCGGTCTATATTTCGTTTCTAGCTACTTACAGCTTTATATATATTTATAAACTGAATTTGGATATGGATCGATGTGGATCATTATTAATTCCAACTGCATTATCCTATCCTATCTAGATCGGCCGCTTACCAGGTAATTAAGCAGCCTCAATGAACTTAAAAAGCTTAATTAGTTTTTTTATATACAGATTATGTGGGAAGGATTCACATATTTTTGCAAGTCAAGTCAAGTTAAAGTCTGGGTTGTTCCGTATCTCTAGTGATGGGCTTAAACCACAAATTTAAAAACGGACCCATTCACAAAATTAAAACATTATAGTATGAAAATGATTGTATCATCTTTAGCCTCATAAGTTTTATCATTTATCAATGAATTTTCACATAACTAAAAGCTTTAATCCAGCTAACATATACATGACAAATGGCAGGATTCGATAGGTGGTCGTTGCATGAGAGTCGGCCCCTTGATTGCGCTGCGACCTAGGCGAGCACACAAGTCCTCCGATGCTTCGAGGAGGTCATTCCAAACTTCGTCACAGGATTCAGTTCCCTCAACCCGTGAGTAGGTCATCCCAGTCTGTCATGCACATAGGTGTTGCAGGCAGCGGCCTCCCCATGGCCTAAACTCGCTTGAGGCGTGAAATTCTCCTTCCTCTTTCCGGATGAAATCGTTATGGGGAGGAGAGTTTTCGGGTCTCAGCGGATAGTAGTCACATGAATCCAACTCGATTGTCATACAAGGTTCAGGGAACGATGACATTTCTAACAACTACGAGACACACTCCAAGAGCATGCGCATGAGACACTTGACTTTGAGACGTTCGGCCTCGCCCGGAGTAATTGCGCACTCCCTAAGCCACAAAAGTGCCTAAAGTCATCTTGTATGCTCAGAGTCAACTTGATGCGCCCAAAGCCATTGCACGCTCCCTAAGGGATGCACTCAAAGTCATTCGGAACACCTAGGGTCACCTAGTTTGCTCGAGGTCAACCTAGCGCGCCCAAAGCCATTGCTCGCTCCCTATTCCCTAAGCCATGGGACACACCCAAAGTCATTGGATAAGTATTGTGCCCAAAATATTCAATAGAACCAAACATGGCTGTCATTTTGGAACAATAGTTCGCCCAGCTTGAAAGCATGTCAGGAGCGCACCCGAAAGACAAGTCCAAAACAAACTCAAGGGAACTCAAAATTCGGTTCAATGTGCCCAGCCTCGGTTTGATGTTGCCACAATCATTACGGCATCTCGGAGATGCTTTGGCACTAGGTTCTCACTTCTTTGCACCCATGTTGGATGTCGCAACGGTGTCCCCTGCTTCAAAACTGGTCCTTTAGAGGTGAAACCGGTCTGACGTCGCAGTGTTGCCTCTACACTAAATCACAATTGGTCCATTTCAAGCTCCCGTCGTTGTGACGTCTGACCTAGCATCGCAACGCCGCAACGTAACCGCATATTCGCCTCCTTTGGTCTAAGTTAAGGGGCTCTGCGACGTGGTGTTAGCCTCTTCCTTGTTCATCTCTTTATCCGAAAGGAGTTACAACACTTGGTAAACACACTTGAGGTCTAAGTCATCAACTCGGGCTCCCATAAGAGCCCTTCGACATACGCGCTCTAGGGGATTCTCCATAAGCCCCGAAGCACAAGGGTTGTATGATAGTGACTCAACTCTCCGAAGGTCATATACAGCACGCCCAAAAAGCAAAGGCCTTGTTCAAAAGATTGGAAACCCTTAGACGCTACCCCGCGTGGTAGACTTGTTGCTTCGACGTAGGTCCCAGAGCATAAGGAACGTTCGAGAACTGTCATGCTTGCATGATGCCCGCATGCGGCACCTAGAGTACCAAGAAATCCTAGTCTCAAGTGGAACCCACATAGCTATCGACCAATGACACGTTGACACGTGGCAAAATTGGTAAGAAATATATATACACCTCTTAGTAAGAATTAGAGATTTTCATTCTCTTAATTTCACTTCTTTTTCTCTAACACTTTCAAGAGCCTTCATGTGTCCCGATCGAGATCTCATTCTCACACCTAAGTCAGCACTCCGAGAACACCCCGGACACTTTGTTTTAGGTGTGCTTCCTCGTGCAAGTCATAGGTTTGAAGCAAGACACCCAAAGTGACTTTACATGGGACCCCAACACAAGACAAAAGATACTTGTGACTTGGGAAAAGAACACGATTGTGATGAGAAATGACAATTTGATTATAGTGCCAGATGTGTGTACATGAGCTATAAATAGCTAAAGAACACGATGTGTGTACATTCCTATCAACAATCAACCCCTTGTTTTGATTGCAACAAATGAGATGACCAGAAATTATGTGTAAACTAAACCCCTTCATTGCAACAAAAGATTTATACAATGTGTTGCTAAAATCAGCAATGCTACATTGTTAATCTCTTTCTTTCTTTTCTATGCTCCTTCCCATTCAATTCCAAGTAAAATCTATGCTCTTATACGGGGATAATTACACCATACTATGAATCACATTTTTACATATAAAAGAGAAATTTTGTTGAAGAATTTGATTTTTTGGATGCCCTTGAAAAGCTCAAGCTCAAGCTCCAGATCCAGATCAATCCCATGTGTTGCATTACATGCTCATGGCTCTTGATGAAACCTCCAATTCACCCTCCCCCAACAACTCCCCTTCACTTGCGTCATTTTCCTGAATGCATTAACAGTAAGACAACAGTAGATTGCTTTGAATGTCAGCATCACAAGCAGTCAAATCTATAATTATCAGCCTACTTTATAGGAGTGCACGACGGACGGATGATAGTTTGTAAGTTACAAAACTTAATAACTAATTCATATGGACTGACAAGGGCATGAGCACCTTCACATAGGATCTTACCGCTAAATCTTTCATCTTGGTTTCACCTAGGCACCGCTCTACCGCACCATCTCCACGAAGAATTTTTCCTCCACACCCAGGGGCATCTACTGAACCCACTGACTCCTCGTCAACCATAACAGCATCTACTTTATCATCTCCTGTCTTAACATCTGGAATCTGAAACATAAACAAATCCATCAACATTGAAATCTATATGAAACTACAAGAATTAGTGAGTCTGATACTTGAGATACTCATCACTCATGCACAACATGCTAACACTCGTATCTACTCAAATGATTGATGGTCCTTTTGCCCTCAAGCAAACACTAAATGCAGTAACAAATACAGAAATATATGTTTCATACCATTAATTAAAAAAGAAAGAGGACAGTTCCCAGATCTGAGATTTAGCATTCATGTTGTAAGACTTTGGCCCATGCAGGAATTAGATGTTTTATGGAAGCCAACATTCATATAGATTAGGTCCTTGCATACCTCATACATGGCCTCAGTCAAAATGATTTCTAATATGGCTCTCAAACCTCTGGCACCTGTATTCTTGGCCATAGCCTTCTGAGCGATAAGTCTAAGCGCTTTCTCAGTATAATATAGTTTGACCTGAAATCAGATAAAAGATTGGATGATTGCCTCAAGCAGCCTAAATCAAGGTTAATTCAACACTTATTAAAGCTGAGAGAGGGAGAGAGAGAGAGAGAGAACTGTGTAGACAAAATGCTTACATTGTTCATGCTAAACAATTTCTTGTATTGCTTACCAAGAGCATTATTTGGTTCACTGAGAACCTGTACATATAAAAATAAGGAATTAATTCTATTAGTGACTGAAACATAAAAAAAATTATTAAATTTGGAACTATGTTAACTTTAATATCAACTTTAGCTAGCTCCATAAAACTAGCCATATCAATTTCAGAACAGCATTACCTGAACAAGTTGGTCCTCAGTCAGAGCTGACAAACTAACAAGAATAGGAAACCGTCCAATAAACTCTGGTATGAGACCGTAAGCAATAAGATCAGAACTTTCAACCTGAAAAAAAAAAAAAAAAATTAAGTAAATAAAATAAAACTGTCAAGCAAATACTTGAAGGAGGATTTTGAGATTAAATTTTGGCTTTTGAGGCTTGAAGTGGGCGGCTTAGCAAATTTAACACATCAATTGCTGCCAGAATATCCAGAACAGATAGTGTAAATAAATTGAAAGAGAAATCTAAGAATTTCCATTCAACAAATTTTAAAGATCTCCAATCTCACCGATTGAAGTAAAGAAGATGTCGCCACAGCATTGGTTACTCCACTTTTCATGTTAGCACGAACAGGTGCTCCAAAACCAATAGAAGAATCTTGCCGCCTGGCAATCAATTATTTTACAGTTTGAGCAGCAGCTCTGGACAGAACAGGACATAATAACTAGAGGATATAGGGCTATTCATATAAAGTTTTACCTCTCTGAAATAGTTTTCTCAAGATCAATAAATGCTCCACCACATATAAAAAGAATGTCTTTTGTATCTATCTGCAGATTGTTCAAATGAATCAGGATGGTTCAGCAAAATAACAGTTCACTTGAACCTATTAAAATAAATAAAAACACAAATAATGCAAGCATGTAAATCTTTGTGTTTCCCGGAAGTTTTTACAAGCTTCCACCAGGAACTGAAATTATCATTGTTCTCGGTAACCTTTTCAAATGCTACTAAAAGAATTAATAAATACATAAAAACCAGTATGCTATGCGGCTTAGTGTGAGTTTCAAGTAACTGTTACTCTACATTCAAGCAAACTCGGCAATTAAATGCAGTGAATTTCAGACCGCTAAACCTATGGTAAAAGCTCAAAAAAAAGAATGAAAGTAAAGGAGCACAATGCATTATATTTGTGAATGGATAAATAAAATTCAACTAGGGAAATAGGCTATACATACCTGAATGTTATCGCCCCGAGGATGCTTCCTCGCCCCCTTTTCTGGGACATTCACTATCTGGACAAGATAAAAACATTCTACTTACAGTTAGCAACGGAGAACAACATGAGGTTGCAAATAATAGGATATGAGTGGTTGTCACTGCCTAAGTATCACATCATAACTGTAGCATTTCTATAACTTATATTGTTGAACTTGATGGACTTCAAACAGTTATTGAGATTCTACAACACAACCTTATTAGTTATGTTTGGCTTTTATCCTTACATTTAACTTAACTTGGTCTCCTGTCGATGTGGGACAACAACTATTTATTCTCGAACACCCCCCTTTACATGGCAATCAACCACATGCACCGCTAATTCCCAGCTAGTTGGATTGTTGACTCCTAACTCGTCTCTAAGAGTAAGCTGTTGAGCTTTTGAACTGCTATTCCAGCTAATCTCCTAAACAAATACACACATTAATGTGACTTTCCTAAACAAATACCACTTATAACCTTGTACAAATACCTATAGAAACCACTAACTCCAACTTTAATTAGTTTATTACAATCTGTGGTACAAGTTTTGCAGCATAACTTTTATGACCAACTTTTATTTATCCTCTTCTTGATCCACACTTAACTGTTTCCCTCAACAAAGATATCTAATCTTCAGCTTCAAGCCTACAAATTTACCGTGTCAATAACACTAGAACCCATAACTAGACTCATGTAATCCAGAAACATCAGCATTATGATGTAACAATGACTTCCTGTTCTTCTACATAAAGTATAACCAGAATTTCACTACTAAATTTTCTCTCAATGGCCTCAAATGTTAAATACCATCAAAAACACAACATGAGATAAAAAAAAATGCAATCATTGTGAGAAGCCTAAAGGGAGGAAAATGGCATAACATATGTGCTTGCATATGATTAACAAAGACTGGAAGAATGATTGTGGTGATTGACCAAAACCAGCACTCTCCTAAATATCTCGTACAGATATGTCAGTTTAAAAAGAGTAAATCAAGCAAATCAAATGTATAAGCAATGCACTCACAGTTCCTTCTAGCATTTTCAACAAAGCCTGTTGAACCCCCTCTCCAGAGACATCTCTGCCTACGTTTAAGCTCTCAGCCTGCAAAAAGGCCTCAGCATTGATATCTGGGTATACAAATGCCTTACAAGTAGAATGGCCAACAACTTAGTGGAAGAAAATCTTAAAACCTTCTTTGTTATCTTATCAACTTCATCAATGTAAACTATCCCTTGTTGAGCTGCTTGCACATTGAATTCAGCAGCCTGGTTACAAATAGAGAAATAAATAAGTTGACTGATAGGCAAGTGCTAGCAGGAAAACTGAAAGACGCTGGAAAACTATAAACTATAAAGCAAAGAGAATAGGGGATTAAATTCAGAAACCAAATATATAGAAGGGACATCCCGATGCACACCGCTCCGAACACTGGGGTCTGGAGAGGGTTATTTATATATGCAGTCTTACCCTTGGCAAAGCAAGGGTGAAGGGCCAAGGAGGTTGTTTCCCTTACATGAACCTGTGACAAAGTATATTACGTAACCCTTGCACCTCTTTTCTATAGCCTCAAAAACAATCATGGATACAAACAAAAGGCTACTCAAGAACACATAAGTATATCATTCTCATACGAGCAAGAATAAATGAACTGATTTCCCACCACAACAGTGCTGTGAGACTCCATCAGGCAAGGCAGGCACATCCTACTCCAATCCAAAATGCTGTAAGTTTTGACAACAGGTAACATTCTAATTTATCAATAAATATTGAATTACACCTATAACAAAAATCCTTTGTTAAATGGGAAAATTGATTATACTGATAGGATTAGCTGTTTTCTTATCAAGATGACCGACAGATTATATAGACTAACTGTGTCCATGTCTAAAGTAAATTATTCTTGAATGCACTAAGTTCCTTCATGGAGGCAACTATTTTTTATAAGAACTACCGTTTAATAAATACAGAATAGACACTGATTGCATGCCAAACACAAAATAAGGAGGCAAATCAACCAGATAATCAAAGCAATTCATTTCAAGGACACCTGCATGTAATACCAACCACTGGTTCATATAAGCTGCTAATTCAGTGAATGCACATCTATAATCAGTTTTACTAGTAAGGAGTAAAGTCATTAGCTAGAAAAGATATACACTCTCTTTTTTCTGGGGAATAGCATGGCTTTATTTATTAAAGACCGGGTAAAATGCAGAAAGTTACAGTAGAACTTCAAGAAAGGATATATGTTATAACACCAGTGAAAATCACAACTCAGTTGTGGGGG
>JAYMTH010003222.1:0-11230 GCA_036897465.1 Pelargonium australe | reverse complement strand
TTAAATGAGGTGTCATCACCTTATTGGTTTAACTGATATAACTTTATATTAGTTAACTGATATACATTAAACCCTATATATATAATTGGTTTAATTGACGCTCTATTCATACGTCATGTGTCAATTTCTTTTAAAATGTAACAATTTTTTTTTAATTTTTATGATAACATAATACTTTATTAAGATTCAGCAATCAAAGCATCCATACAAATTTTGGGCAAGGCATACCCAACTCATAAATGCAAGCCTGACATAGAATTGGAGTGCCTAGCTAAAGCATGAGCAACACCATTCGTAGACCTACTAACAAACGAGAATAAAACTCGACGGAAAGAAAGTGATAACAACAGACAATCACTGATGAGGAGGTCAAACCCACTCAAATCCAAAACACCATTACCCAAAGCTAACACGACTTCACGAGCATCAAGCTCGAAAATAACATCTAACCAGCCACACTGCAAAGCCCATTCCATAGCTTGACGAAGAGAGGTAGCTTCTGCTACCTTGGGAGAAACCAGACCAGACCAGGAGCACAAACCACCACCGAGACATCTTCTATTCGATGAACGTCCGACCCAACCTCCACCAAATCTTGACTGATTACAAAAAATATAGCACCATCTACATTTACTTTAATCCAGTCATTATCTGGAGGAAACCAAGTTGAGGGTCCACGATCAAGTATTAGAGACGAACTCACATGCTCAGAAGATTTCGCAATCTGCCATTGGTGAACCATAGACTTTGCCAACTCCACTGCTTGTGCAGACTGCCATCTTTTACCCTCCCAAACAAGAACATTCCTTCTTTTCCAAACACTCCAACAAACAATAACTGATTTCTGAATTAAATCAGAATCATTAAGATTAACAATCTTAGAAATCCAGTCTTGCAAAGAAAGGAACTGTGAAACTAATTCCCCCATACCTGCAGTTCGCCAACAAGCTCGAGCTCCGCAGCAAAAAAGGAGGGCATGTTCGACTGTTTCATCCTCTTTCCGACACCAAGGACAACGAACATCAACATCAACATGCCTTCTCTTTAAATTTATCAAAACCGGCAAGCAATCAGAACATACTGGAACATTTGACATCAACAGACGATAAGCCGACTTCACCGAATATGAGCCTTTTGTGTCCCAAATCCACGACCTAACATCCTCTCCAAACCAACGACTCAAAGGAATGCTAATTATACGATTACCATCCTCAGACCCAGTAAATCGAAATACCTTCTTCCATTAAATCCGCAACCAACAGGTCCGAAGACGCGTCCCATGGTTGAGCTGAAACTCGAAAGTGAGGGGCATCAGGGATCCAAGGATCTATGAATAAAGACCAGAACCAACTCGTTTAATACAGCAAGTTTTTAGAAGCCCATATGCTCGACCAAATAACACTTGGATTAATTCCCCGACAAGAATCAAGAACTGAGCCGAGAAAAGTTGAGCAAACAACCTCCAACACTGTTTACCAATCATAGCCAAATTGAACTCATGGATTCTTCGAAATCCCAAACCACCAAGTTCCTTAGGAGAGCACAATTTATCCCAACTTTTCCAACGAATGGAGTTTCCTCCTCTGCTATTAATTCCCCACCAAAACGAATATAACAAATATTTTTTGGAAGCAGATATACACCCATAAGGTAATTCGGAATTGCCTGAGCTACAGTTTTAATTAGCACTTCTCGCCCTGCCGAAGACAAGAACCTACGAGACCACAAGCTAAACCGATCACGAACTCATATGACTCCAACACTTGTTTAATTGCCTGGGAATTTCTTGAATTTGCCTTGAAAAACATAAGGCAGTCATCTGCAAACAGCAAATGAGAAATCGATGGAGCACCCCGGGATATACGACAACCTTGAATTCGACCCGCCAATAACTCCCTCTCCAATAAAAGAGTGAGACCTTCAGCACAAAGAATGAATAAATATGGAGAAAGAGGACCCCCTGTCGAAGACCACGACTCCGAGTAAATGGAGTAAAAAGATCACCATCAAATATGATACGAAAACGGACCGAACTAACGCAAGTCATCACTAAGCGAACCCAAGAAGGATGAAAGCCAAAGCCTAAAAGCATGCTCTCCAAGCAATTCCATTCAATTCGATCATAAGCTTTAGCCATATCAAGTTTTAAAGCTGCCCACCCCACTCTACCTTGAGTTTTCCTTCTATACCAATGAAGAAGCTCATTGGCAACACAAATATTGTCAGTAATCAAGCGCCCCGACATAAAAGCACTTTGAGTAGAAGAAATAACTGAAGGAAGCACTATTTTTAAACGATTAGCTATCATTTTAGCAACAATCTTGTAAATAACATTACATAAGAAGATGAGTCTCGTAGTAGGCGATCTGGATGCGGAACTCCGCCTTGTTTCTCATGATCAAATAGCAAGTCATTAAAATCTCCAATACACACCCATGGAAGATTAGAAACAGAAGACAAAGAACGAATCATATTCCAACTCTCTTCTCTTCTCCAACGTTCAGGAGGGCCATAATAACCTGTCAATCGCCACTCTCCCTTGCCAACCATGGAGACCCTGACATCAATAAAATGACGAGAAAAACCCAAAAGAGAAACTGAAACACGACCATCCCATAGAAGAGCCAAACCACCACTCCGACCAACACTATCAACTACAAACATCTGAGTCATATTCAATTGCCTGACTAACCATTCCAGTTCCGACCTTCGTCTATGAGTTTCAATCAAAAAGACAAAAACCGGACGTTTGGCACGAACAAGGTCCCGAAGAACCTGGACTTTCCATGGGTTGTCAAGCCCACGACAGTTCCAACTTAAGGTACTCATGGCGAACGGCGGACCATCTCCAGGAGGTCCGCCTGACTCAAGTTTTTTGAAACACAACCATCATCCACAGTCATTACCACATCAACTCTTTTACGTTTTGAGTCCGAAAACACCAACAGTAGAAGAGACATGCCCAGAAACATTACTAGAACCCGCATCTTCAATCTCAACAGGAACTAATCTCTCTCCCGATTTAGAAACTAACCATCGAGAACCCACATTAGAGGTAGAGCCTCTCGCTGGTTCCCTCAACCAAGGACCAAAATCACGAGCATCGCCAATATAATTCGCATCAATTCTTCTTCTACAAATCACATCACTATGGCCAATGATTCCACAGAAGAAACAAAAAGGAGGCAGTTTTTCGTATTTAAAAGACAACCATGTGCCATTCCCTCTCCCCACCCTCCATTTTAATTTCCTCTTCAAAGGCTTAGCAACATCAATTAATACACGGATTCTGAGATACGATTTCCATGTACCTTTAAAGTTAAGAGGATCAGATTCAACATAAGTACCAATGAAGTTCCCTATATCCCGACATACCCGGTCAGAATTGAAACCCAATGAATTTGTACCCATATACTCAGCACATTTAATGGCACAGCTTAATACTCAAAAGTGATTATTTTTACCGCGGTTAGAAACTGTTGATAAAGTCCGCTACAGGCCCAAACTTAACTGCAGCTTGAAACCGCGGCTAACATACCGCAGCTATAGGCCAAATTTGTTGTAGTGTATAGATCTTCAAACATTATTAACTTAATTTTTCCGTTACACATCCTTATATCATTTCAAATTTGAGAAAAATATAACGCACATTTATAAATATTACAAAAATATTATTTCATTCTTGCTAATGCTTGCAAGGACTACTACTCCACGAAGTGAGTTACGGTACGAGAATTTCATATTGAGTAGTACTATGTGCCGTTAAGTCATACATCAATACATGAAACATGTATTGAATACCATGATCGAGTTGAAATCCGCGGCGTGTATTGTTATCAAGTGAAAATTGCATCAAACACCTAGATATCGATATTTGTGCTAAGCATATATCATTATGCGAAAGTAACAACGAATGAACACACCGAACAATACTCTATGATGTTAAGTCAAGTAATACAACGTACGCAAAAGTCGCATAGTATCCTATTACGCAAAATTCACATAGAATTTTCTTATTTCAGGAAAGCACTGATTCATGGTTCTCTGAATAGCTTTGATCTGGGTATTGAGGATTCTTATTTTTTGAATTCAAAAACTTAACTTGCTCTGTTTCTTATTTAAACTCTAATTAAGAATCACAATTCTCGAAAAACAACTAGACACCCGCTACCTGCAACATGTCAAACACTTGATCATGTTACTGTGTAACACATAATTTGACTTGGATTATGCATAAGACATGGATCAACAAATTATTGTCTAGCTTTGATCCATGTAGTTTATGTAGATCGAGTAAAGTTCGTCTATATGGACCATGAAGAACATTGTTTCATTGAGAACGCATAAAATATCAATTCATTCATAGTAGTCGTAGTACCAATTTTAAATCATGTCCATTATATGAAAGGTTACAACTTTTATTTAAGTGAAACAAATTACTCTTGGAACCAAATGACACTCATATTCTTTCATGAAAAACTACGTACGTACCCTTTCATGAACACATTACATTATTCAATTCATTTTCTTAACACAAACCTAAACCATTCTTTTGTGACATTTGTGCTTGTAGCACATGCACGAATCCCGTAGGTCGTGAACAATGCACTTCCCATAGTCCCAATTTTCTTTCACGCAAGTTTTTGTGCATTCACCATCTAATTTGCACTCTCCCTTATATGTCACGCTCTTTGACTTGCACTTCTTTGGAATACCTACTACTACGCAGTCATCGCCTATTTTAGAGTCTCCTCCTCTCTTGCCACAACCTATGCCTCCGTCTCCACGGCCACCTTTGTCTCCGCCATGGTGACATTTGTGCTTGTAGCACATGCACGACTTGTGTAGGTCGTGAACAATGCACTTCCCATAGTCCCAATTTTCTTTCACGCAAGCCTTTGTGCATTCACCATCCAATTTGCACACTCCCTTATATGTTACGCTCTTTGATTTGCACTTCTTTGGCGTACCTATTACTACACAATCATCGCCCAGGTTAGAGTCTCCTCCTCTCCCACCACAACCTATGCCTCCGCCTCCACGGCCATGTCTCTGTTCGCCATTGTCTCCTCTGCCTCTTCCGTCTGCCATTGCTTCTTCTATATATAACAGGAAAAAAAAAAAAAAAAATTAAAGTGAGAGAGAGAGGAGTTAGCTCCAAATAGTATAAGTTTGTGGGGAAAAAAATAATTTATTTGTATCACTTACGGAGAGTGAGGAGTAGCAAAACCAAGAACACAAAGGGGAAGAGTATTTTTGCCATGACTAGCTAATTATTATTGAGTTTTGAGTTATTGAAGACTTGGGACAATAGAGCCGCTTTTTATAGCTTATAGTGCTTAAACTATTGAAATATTCCCGTGTGAATTAAATTTAATTCATTTGATGTAAATAATATTCTCTAAAGAAAAACACCAAAATGACACTAAAGGTCCATTTATTTGACGATTAATGTTTTGTATGTAAATGGTCATATCATAAATGGATCAAAATGTAAAATTTAATGCTTGGTATGCACGACCATCACATGTGGTTTGTAACAAAGAATTCGAGTGCAACACACTAAGTAAGTAGTATATTCTATTAATATTAAAATACACTATTATGATACCCAAAAAATGCAGTGTATGATGTATATAGAATATTCTTTGGAGAAAAACACAAAAATGCAACCAATGTTCTATTGGTTCAAACATTTAATGTTTTGTTTGTAAATGGTTCTAATTTTAAATAGGTCAACGTGTTCCTTATTAATTAGAATATGAAAACATGCGAAGCTAAGTCATAAATCAGTATATGAAAACATGCAATGAATGCTATGTTGTAATGTATGCATGAGTATCTGTATCACTATGTGAAGATCGTATCAAACACTATATATATGATGTTTGTCCTAATTAAGCATCGATAGACAAAACTGACAACGGATAAATACATAAAAAAATATTCTATATATGATGTTAAATCAAGTAACGTAACGCAAAACACACATAGATTTCTTTCTTTTTTCGATCTTTCAAGAAAGCATTGCCTCGCGATACTCATATTAGCTTTGATCTAGGTATCGCGGATTCTCATTTTTCGATTTCAGAAACACCACTCACTTTGTTTCTTATTGAAACTCTATGAAACGCAACTCTAAAAAAAAACAGCTCAAGACACTCGTTACCTTCAACATGATCACAAACACTTAATCATGATACTATGTACTCCCTCCGTCCTAAAATGAGTGTCTTGTTTGTCTAAATTGTTTGTCCCAAAATGAGTGTCATGTTTATATTTTTAGGGTATTATATTATTGTTTTTCTCATATTACCCTTATCACTTATGCACATGGACATATTTGCACATGGGGTGTAGGTGGAAAAGTGAGGGTAATATTGAAAACACACTAACTTATCTTGTAATTCTTAATTTTTGCAAAAAATGAAAACAAAACACTCATTTTAGAACGGAGGGAGTAATACATAATATGACTTCAATAATGCATAAGACATCTATCCACAAATTCTTGTCCAGCTATCATCCATGCAGTTTGTATAGAGTTGAGTTCATTTGTACGGACCGTCTAGAGCATTGTTTCGTTGAGAGAACTCATAGAATATCAATTAATTGATGGTAGTCACATGAATTATTGTTCTATGAGGACTGACACATAAAATTCATCTTTTACATTTGAATACCTTAAAAAAAATTATGCATATTGAAGGATTACAGTCTAAAAGACACATTTTTTTTAAAATGAACTATTCCTCATGAAATGTAATTAGAACTATTGCAGCTTTGCGGTTTCCTATTGGTAAATGTGTATGATGTTGGGGCGGAGGCCGTGTTGGTTGAAATGGAACCTGGGAAGCCCGGATGGTGTAGGCGGTGTCTATTAAGGAAGCCTTGAGTTGGGATATTGACCAGGGACAGGTTTATTGTTGAGTTTGATGGTAGGTCAGTAATTAATCCCATTAAGATTGGAGGAGAAGTTTTCAGTGTCTTAGATCTTGTATATTAGAGCATGTAGGTCTCTATTTATTAGTTTTGAGTTTGGTTTTATTCGTAGATCAGCAAATAAGGTGGCTTATAACATTGCTATGTCGTCAGTTAGTATTTCAAGCCCAATAGATTGGTTTGGGTCTAATAGCCCTCCATCTTTCTCAACTATGTGCGGATTATTCGAGCTATTAATAATATATATTACCATTGGTTTGGAAAGAAATATCATTTTCAAGAAAGGTTGCAACTGAGTATTCAGTTGCTCTTTAACCAAATGACACATATTCTTTCATGAACAACTACATGGTCTTTCATTCACACATTTAATTATTACTTTATTCAATTCATTTTCTTAACACAGACTTAAACCATTCGTTTGTGACAATTGCGCTTGTAGCACATGCACGAATTCCCCTTGTCGTGATCAATGCATTTTCCATAGTCCCAACTTTCTTTTACACAAGCTTTTATGCATTCAGTACTATCCAACATGCACAATCCCTTATATGTTTCGCTCTTTGCCATGCACTTCCCTGGTGGCGTGCCTATTACTACACAATCATTGCCCGGGTTAAGGTCTCCTCCTCCCCCGCCACAATTGTTGCCTCCGTCTCCACGGCCACCTCTGTCTCCGCCATTATCTCCACCTCTTCCGCCGGCCACTGCTTCTTCTATATATAACAAGAAAAAAGATCAAGAGAGAGAGGAGTTAGCTCCAAATAGTATAAGTCTTTGGGAAAAATAATTTATTCGTATTGCTTACGGAGAGTGAGGAGGAGCAAGGCCAAGAACACAAAGGAGTAGAGTATTTTTGCCATGACCAGCTAATTATTATTCAGTTTTGAGTTATTGAAGACTTGGCAAAATAGGCCCGCTTTTTATAGCTTATTATGATGCGAACTAAATTTAATTTATTGAATGTAAAGAATATTCTATAGAGAAAAACACCAAAATGACACTAATGGTCCATTTATTTGTCAATTAATGATCATAAGGGGATCGAAATAAAAATTAATACTTGGTTAATACATGCATGACCATCACATGTGGTTTGTAACAAAGAATTCGAGTGCAACACGCTAATATAACTTAACTCGTTTTCTATTTTGCATATTTCTAAATTAGTAAGTATTTGACGTGCTGTCGGTGTAAATTACTTTTACATCATCAGTAAGGGTGGATAAAAAATTGTCATGCCATGTACACTTGCATATATTGATTACACAAACACAAAGTCTATGCAATACAACAAGAAAATCCATCACATTCTTGATTCAATCTCTCAACTTACACCAACTCATGACTCTTATGTTTTAATCTAAATAACCTAAGATTCTTGAGTTGTAAGGCTATGTAAGGCAAGAAAGGCAATGCCACACAAATAAAAATAGCAACATTCCTTAATTCCCCAGCAGGTGAAGCTCTGTAAACTGCACATTGGTAGCAACAAACCAACCCAAAAGTGGCCACATAGATGCCCAAGCACCAAGGAGATTTTTGGACCATGACCCACATGGTGGCAATAGAAATGAAGAAACCAGTGCTATTGCAGAGCACAAACCAGATGAATTGTGGACCATTTTCTTGAATCCCACCAGGAGGGCTCAACATTGCTTGGTAAGTAGCTACTGCGATCAATGTGAGTGCCACTACAAGTGTGTATTGTGGTTGTGTCTTGTTTGGCCTTTCCATGTCCATATCTTGATCTGCACACCAAGTGTTCGATGATTTGCGTGAATGAATGTTGGGTGCTGGAACTTGGTGGTTTTGGTTCTGGTTGAGAACCCAATTGGCTCTTCTTGCACCAGCCTGAACGAGGAGTCTCTCAGTTTTGGCTTGGCTGTGGTATTGGTCACCACATGAGCAAGAACATGAGCAAATTATAGCAAGATCTAGAGCTGTAAGGCCATTCTTGTTTCTCGCATTTAGTTGCACCACTTCACCATTTTCACTGGCATTGCCGCTCAGCAAGACTTCAATGGCCTGTTACAGCACATATCATAAAAACATAGCCCAAGTTTATGAGCCTAAACTTTCACTTTTCAAGCCCACTAAAATATCAACTTTCAAAAAAGCAAGATCCCAATAATATCCTCTCTATCTACCCTCTTATATTTTGGGTCTACATTGTTATTGTTTGCTAAAAGAGGAGACAATGACCAAAAGAATTGGTTACTTGTCACTGTCTTCTTCCCCATCTATGTAAAAGCTGCATATACATTATACATTTGTATCTGATATTTGTTCCTTTTCTTTAATGATTGTTGCCTTGTTGTTATTCTCTTAAACCAAATTTGATTTAATGATTGAACTGAATGATAGTGAAATCTCATAACTAAAACATGCCATTAAACTCCTAATCAAAAGGTTCAAGGTCATAATACCAAGTTGCCCAAAAGCTTGTAATGTGGACTTCAAAGAATAGCAACTATGGTATGAGAGACCCACAAGGTCAATTTTTGACAAAGACACAGAGAACTAAACATCAATGAAAAGTTTTGAGTACTAACCAGATGGTTTCTTGTTGCTGCAGCAAGGTGGAGAGCAGTGTTCCCTTCCACATCTTTCAAGTTGAGTGCACTCAACATGTTGCTGAGCTTGATCCCATCCACCAATGTCCTCAGAGATTCAAGCTGGTTCTTCTTCACAGCCAGATGAACACAAGTTTCACCACACAATGTCACTTCCATGACAACAGCTGGTGAAGCTTCAAGAAGCTCAACAATGGCTCCAACTCTTCCATTGATAGAAGCACAGTGAAGTGGACTCAGCCCATCTCTCCCCTTGAGGCTGCTCAGCTCCTTGGAGGCCTTCAGGAGCTCCTTGACCACCTCAGTGTGCCCATTTGCAGAGGCCAAGTGCAAGGGACTGAACCCAAGTTGGTTCATTTCTTTCAAGTTGTTGGACTTGTGCTTCATGAGCTCTCTCACAAACACAACATGGCCAAGCATGGAAGCTATTTGCAGAGGACTCTCTGTAGAAATAACCCTCTCAAGAACCAGAGGGTCAGCTTCTAAGAGTCTAAGCAACTCCACTGTGTTGCCTTCTTTAGCAGCCTTGAACAACAGCAACAACATTGCAGGATTATCCTCCATGGCTTGAATCTTGAATCTTTGACTGTTACTGAAACCAGTTCTTGAAATTTTCTTGGAAGAGGAAAATGGGCAAAGAAGAAGGTAAATGAGTGAGTTAAATTTGTGAACAAGTGGGAAAGAGGACAGTGATGGGTCCTTTTGGCCACAACCCCACCTGCAGGAGCTAGTGTGAAGCATCAATCAATAGCACTGCACCATTTGTACGACTAAACATCAACCTCAGATTTTTGGTTACTATCAAGATGATAACTTGTGTTGATGAAACTGGCCAAGAACCATTGGATCTGAATACTAATAATCTTTGACTCTTTGTTACTAAAATGACTCAAAGAGTAGGGCAGGATTTGGTTCTTGTCTTTTCAGATATTTAATTTAAAAACATGTTCGTACGTTTCCATTATTGTGTATGCTACTGTGGTTTTGGGGGGGCACTTGTTTGAGATTGTGGATCCTATGTGTAAAAATATCTATCTCTTTTCTCAAAAACAATAATAGAACAAGTTGAATTATTTCTACTTTTGTTTAAACAGAACAGCTAGGAAATTACTAGTAACTTAGGTCTATCAATTGCAAATGTGTTGGAAAAAGTATAAATATAGAGTGGCATAGAGCTAACTTTCACCAAAAACACATTTCCCATTTTTTTAATTATATGTTTTGGTGGAAAGCTAGAGCTAGAGCAACTGAGCAAAGTGATGCCAAACCTTAGACCATATCCATTTTCAGAGTATTATTCAATTCATTATCCAAAAATGAAGATAAACATAATTTTCTTAATAAGAAGATTTTTCAGTTTAGGACAAGCCAAACAAATATACTTTTAAGTGATGTGTAAATTACAAAACATGAATTTTCAATTTTTTTTTGTTGTTATTATTCGAATTTTCAGTTTTCACTACTAAACATCTGGTCTTCTTTGAAGATGGTCAAAACTTGTATTTCATGACAAAATTCGTTTCTACAAACTTGTCATTTAAAAGTTTATAGGTTTAAAATATGTAAACTACCTTCTGTGTGGCCTAAAATCAATTTTGTTGTAGTGTTTGTTTTGATTTTACTTTTGTTTTTGCATTATATGAGACAAACATAACAACATGTCAATTACTCTACTAGACTGCAAAACTTGATCTTCTGCACAAACCCATAGC
>JAYMTH010003221.1:0-11231 GCA_036897465.1 Pelargonium australe | reverse complement strand
ATCTAAACATGTTTTTGCTCATTGACAAAATCCTCTGTTGGAGGTTTAGGAATTTATTTTCTATTTTACCTATGATTGAATTTAAGGTAGTTGATAGGTTTAGGATTCTATTTCCTAGTTTTAATATGTTAGGTTATCTTTTGAGTAATTGTAGGTTGGCTGTTTTCTTTATGAACTATGTAATATTTTATTTTCGATATTAATGAAAGTTGTTAGTTGAAGGTAAGAAAATTTTTTGGTACTTTAAGTTCAGTTATAAATATATAGGGCAAATTTGCAGTAAACCCCGTCAAGATCTACAACAACGCCGTCGATGGGTCGTCGTAGACGCCGTCGAGAGAAGTCGCGGATGTCGGAGATGATGAGCAGCCGTGGACGTCGTCGATTCGTCGAGCAGTGGCGTGAAGGATCTTGAACGTAGATTTGTACACCGTTGATGCGAAGAAGAAAACTCGCCGGATTTCCGACGGAGCCTCATCTGCTCATGGAGGTTGCCGCCATCGTCGACTCGAAGCTCATATCTCGCCGTCAATGTCGGAGCCAGCAACCCAGATCTCGCTCTCATCGTGGTCGGAGCTTCAAGTCAGATCTGCTCGAAGCCATGGTAGGCGTCGCCGTCGATCTTGTCGGAGAAGAAAACTAAGACGGTGGTCGGAGGCGGTGGAGATCGAACAACCATGGATTTGTTTAGCCGGAGATGGAGTTTTGGCCGCCAGAGATGGAGGTTTGGCCGGAGCTGGAGATTGAACAGCCATGGGTTTGTTTGGTTGTTCATCTTTTTTTTTTTTTCTGAAAAAAAAAAAAAAATTCAAGCTTAAGGGCTTGTTTGGCTGGGCTTGTTTGGCTAAACTAGGGGTATTTTAGTCATTGTATGGTAGACTAACGGTGTTATAACAGAATACATTATTAATAACTTTTGATTGGTTTTTTGCTTAAGCTAGTCTTCGATGTGAGTTTTGTACAAAATGTGCCAACCCCATAGAAATTTACTGCAATTTGCCCAAATATATACAAACATATATATGCATACGTATGTATATAAGATTTAAAACAAGTAATGGAGTTAGTTTTTCCTTTTTCTCCAAAATCAATCCCTCCCTATCCCACGCAATGAAACTCGATCCCAGGTACATGTGAGTTTTGAATCGTGAACCACTAGTAACAACTTAATTTCACAAAAATTAATCCCTCCCCGCAAAATGAAACTTGAGCCAACCGTATATTATATAGAAGTGTCTTGAACTGTAGTAACAAGCTAATTTCACGTGTAACATACATACACAAACATATATATATTCATAGGAAATCAAATATCCATCAATACTTGAACAAAGTTAAAGAGGTACCCGAAACATGTATTAAAATAAAACTATGTATAGTTAAGATGTACAATTGTGTACTACATATTATGCATAGGCCAAAAACACTATCATATCAAAGTCTCAAGACCTCAGCCTTAGCTAGCTATTTAGCTAACTAGGGCTTCATTGGCAACTCCAACCAACACTATCACTATTGCTATAAATGACTAATTCAAAACTCTACCATCGTCTGATTTAGGGAAAAAGAAAAAAAGAAAAAAGAAAACTGTTATCTAATCAAGTCGCTGCCTTGCAAGCAGACGCTAGAAGCAAGAATCCCCCGACAAAGATGATCCACCCGTGCTGTCCACAAGAGACAGAGACAGAGAGATGCTTATCGAATTACCAAACCTATGCATCAAAATTTAACAGCCGACCCAAACAATTCTTGAGTAACATACCTTTATATGTGAAGGAGATCAACTCTGTCTGGGAGATCTACATCATCTTACATCTCCTACAACACAAAACTCTGCAATATATCATATACATGTCTTCTTCAATCTTGTAAAGCAATTCTCCTCCTATGCCTTGTTGTTCTATTGAACCTCAGTTTCCGTATAGACATCATCAAATTTCTTCCCACTCGTCTCCTTACAAAGAACTCAGCAAGCAGTGCAGTATGTAGTACACATGTGGAGAGAGAACACATACCTAATGTTGTCATCATATTGTTTTGCTCAAAATGTGTTTTGATAAAATGGTTAAGGCAGGAACAAAAAGGTGAACTTCATGTATCCCAATATGTTATTGCAAGTAGCTGCTCATGGCCCTGAAAATCATCAGTCCAAATGTGTTTTCAACTATCAATTTCGTCTCTATATGACCACAAAACCATGAAAGCGGCAATAATCCACAAGCCTTAATCCTACATAAGTTACAGCCTTATCCATGCTGAAGCATCACAAAATAGTAATCATAAGTTAGATCCATTTCGGAAGAAGATGTAGTGGCCGTTAAAAGATCAAAGAATCTCATTTAAAGAAAAAGTCTCCTCACAAGATTATATTTAACAGAAACAACACTTAATTATTACCTTCTTAGACAAGCTTTGAAAGTAGAGGCAGAAAAATCCTATCCAATGTATGAGGCATCTGGACTTTTAACTCTTGAGAGCATCCATTGCAAGGCGTACCAAAGCTAAAAGCCCTTGCACATCATGGAAGCTGAAATCAAGGACCCTCTTGATGGAGGAAACCCCCTCCGGATTACCTGCCTCTGAAAGAACAAGTTCGGCAGCAGCAAAGGCAATCTGAGATTTCTTCAAGGCTTCCATTGCTAAATTAACATGATGAGCCTACAAACAGTTGCACACAAAGTCACTGAAGTTCTTTAATGAGGGATAGCTAGCTGAATCATAAACTACATTACCTAGTATTATGACCTGATTTTACCCTCACGGTTTAATTGACAAAGAGGTTACGACATTTGCAACGTGAGTGATACAAGACTAAATGTATAGTTTAGGGTTTAGGGTTAGATGGGGTGACAGCAAGCGATGCAATTTATACAAGACTAGGTAGAAATAAGATATGAGAGTGTATTCCATTGATCAGTATAGCCAATTACTTAATACGCAACTAAGGTTGTATATCCTAGAAATTTGCTACATAGGCTATGGTCCCAAGAAAGCTTCTCTCCAACCTCTCACTCTATGGGGTTATTTCAACCAGACTGAAGCAACATTTTGAACTGCCAAAAAGAATGACATTACATATTTTGAAAGATCTTTTTTCGATAGCAATTTTGCATAAGTTAGTCATTCACAGCAGCATAAAAGAAATCGCAAAGTGAGTAAACATACAAAGTTAAGCAGGCTCTCAAAGTTGGGCCGGCTACTTGCAGCAATGATTAGATTTCCAGTGATTTTCGGAGAATCAACATCCTTGGCTCTTTTCATCTTATTCCCTATTGCTTGATTGTTTAAGTTATCAACATCAGAGGCAGATGATGAAGGGGACTCAGCTGAGAAGGAGAAAAATGAAAGCAAAAGATTTACATCAAATATAAAATTATTATAAGTCATATAAGCCAACACAACCAGCGATGATTTTTGTTTTAAGAAAAAAAGCACAAAACTTGGTTGCCTAAGTAATGAACTAAACAAATCATGAATCCTATTTATTTATGCAAACTGTAGTAACGCAAATTACCACCCATGCAAAATGCTATGAATCTTATTTAAAACAACAATGGCATCATATGCATTCTATAGTCCATAAGGTTGAATATGATTATATCACCTCTTAATTCTGAATTTATATTCAATAAGACCAATTAAACCCATGATAGATTCATAGAAATGTGTGTGTTACTGATATTACATTATAACATGCCTGGCAACCCAGATTTCAAACTAATCTAACTGTCTGCTACATATTGAAGAATTGTTATAGAGGTGGCAATTCGGATTTCGGATTGGATTTTTCAGGCCAGGCCGGATTTTGGATTTTATGGTAAAATAAGCAGATTTTCCCGATCCGATCCGTATTTTTGCAGGATAAATCCAATCCAACCCCAAAATTGGTCGGATTGAACGGTACTCAGTCAGATTTTGCATAACCAATCCCATGCTCAGATAACACAAGTTGTGTTAAGATGACAACCAGAATAAAGCTACTTCACGGTACTCATGACTATGGGTTCTCAAGACTACAAGATCCACATAACTGGCAAATAAATGGTTGGATACATGGTCATCCATGCAAATCTAGAGTTTCCACGCACTTTTTTATGCCTCAGCAAGCAATAATATATCATATTGATCATATTGTCATGTTCATACATGTACGGTTAAAACATCTTAACTAAATAAAACTAATTTGTTCTCATCGAAAATGTGTCAATGCAAGTTTTGATGTGAGCATATCAGTAATGAAGCCAGATGAAATGCATATTCTTCAAACCACCAACAAAATATTTTTAAAAAGATGTCCGTATAAGGATTTAGAACTAGTTTTGAATCTCAACTAAAGAAAACAACTAAGAATTCTCATGTGATACAAGCATCGTAAATGGTAAAAGGTAGATTAAGTGGTAAAGCCTCATTAACATTAACCAGAAACCTACATCTCAAACCAGTTTTCAAGCTAAAAAAATTTATCTATTGTATTGTTTTTTTATTACCTGGGGAAACCACCACTACTTCCCCTTGCAACTTATTTCTATCAGTGCAAGCATTGGAATCACTGGATAAGATTACTCGCATGTAGGACACCTCCATGCATTTGTATGCCAAAGAAGCTGAAGCCATGTCTTGATACTTCTCAAATTCTAGGGCACAGTACCTGCAAGTTGAAATTATGCAGTGTGATCAACAAGCAAATTAATAATTCATGGTTCAAGCTACATGAATTAGCCCAATAATATAACCAGACTAATATGGTTGTAAGACTAAGTATCACAAAGTTTTGAAAGCCCAATTTATATTTCATTTACTATAAAAAACTTACTTGAATTGTTGTGCAGCTTTGTAATACAACTCTGCAGCTATCATCTCTCTATATTTGGCACCATCACTGTTACAAGGATCTTTAAGTGATGCCCCATGAAAAAACTTTAAAGCTCCCTCAAAGAATAAATCAGCGCTTTCAAGCATTTCTGCCCGACTAGAGTTATCCTTTTCTTTATGACTTACTAAGAATTGCATAGGGCAATTAGTAAGATTGTCTGGGTTCAGAGTCCTCATTGAAGATGAGGAATTCGACTCTACAGGTGAACCTCTAACTTCTTTTAGGCTTAGTTTAACCTTACAAGTGCCAGGAATCATGGAAGAGCTAGAGGTGGCTGCCACATAAGGTTTTTCTTTCAATGAGTTCTTTTTTGAAGACCTTTTATCAACAACCAACTGGGAAAGCTTGTTTCTATCCTCAATCCCCAAAAACTGATCCCTCTCACTACTCTTGGATTCTCCAAGATTACCTATGTTACCTGACAACAAGTTTCTGTCCACCTTACTCTTTGTGTCTGGACCATAACCCTCACATGTATTGGATTCCATAACCTGATTCAGTATACTGGCCTTCTTTCCTTTCCTGCATCCAGTCTCACTTGTCAACTTGACACTGCAAGTTTGACTATCCATCCAGTCTTTTATTTTTCTCTTCTTTCCTGGAATAGTTATCTTGCCATGTTGCTCTACTGCCATTGTTGGCAGAGCCTGCTTCTTTGATTTCCCAATAGTAGGTACTGAGCCATCCTTCCCCACGCCCCTGGTATCTTTTGAAGAAGAGTTTTCAGAATATTGTTTATTATTAATTTCAATTTCCTTCCTCAACAACCTTTCGGGATTCTGATCTTCATCAGCACAAGGCATGCTGTCTATCTTAGCTTTCTTTGATGGCCTGGCAGTACCTGCAAATGAAAACAAATATTTACCTATCTAAGAGAGATTACTTGAAGATAAAAGTTGGCCTTAAAAAGTTATCCTTCCATATTATTTTTAAGAAAGCATCCTAACTAGCATTCATGGCAGAAGTATTCAACAGTATCAATCTTGTGTGCCCGTATAGGTAAGATACCAAATTAATTATCAAGCTTTGGATGTATGAAATATACCGAGACGCCATGAGACATGCAACCTTGATTATACATTGTCTGACTATTTATAGCACGAACTGGTATCAGACAATAATGATTTTTAGATCAGAAGGTTCACGCGGTATAGAAAAGGGTACAGACGGCTCAGTTTGGGCTTTGGAGATTGTTTCTGTATTGACCAGTGATTTCATACTTCTAGTCTATATAGTTTTACCATTTGTACAAACAAGAATCATGAATTTTTTTTCCCTACATTCTTTTTTACATGTAAATTTCAACTTCTCCAGATTACTCTACCGGCTCTTTTAGGACATATGACCTGTGAAGCATGGGTACTCCTCGGACCTCGGAGGACCAACCTACCAGTAACGGGTACTGGTACTGTGGGTATCAAACAATAATGATTTTAAATCATGACTTTCTTTTTCCTGCATTCTTTTTTACATGTAAATTTTAACTTCTTCGATTGCTCTACAGGCTCTTTCAGGACATATGA
Source organism: Pelargonium australe (assembly GCA_036897465.1). Lineage (NCBI taxonomy): Eukaryota > Viridiplantae > Streptophyta > Magnoliopsida > Geraniales > Geraniaceae > Pelargonium > Pelargonium australe. Next base: position 4,835 of record JAYMTH010003221.1, on the reverse strand, counting down.
CCTGTGAAGCACGGGTACTCCTCGGAGGACCTACCAGTACCAGGTACTGGTCCTTCGTAGGGACTTCTGGGTAAATTTTAACTTCTTCGATTGCTCTACCGGCTCTTTCAGGACATATGACCTGTGAAGCACAGGCACTGGTACTTCGTGGGTATGTGTACTTTCCCAAATTACATGAACAATATTATTTCACTGGGTATTTATTGGGTACGTCAAATGTAGGTATGGGTACTTAAAAAAAAATTCAAAAAATTGTTTTGCAGCCTTGGAATACCAGAAGACTTCTATAACTACTAGATATCACCAATTTATGGGAACTCTTCATCTTCAAACCTGCCATTTTTTAGGAAATAAGAACTAAAAACATAAATCGTGTACTTGATTTAGCAACGAAAGCAGATATTTATTCTTTTCCTACACACATGCACATTTTTCTTTAAGGTGAATGTAAATTGTTAGAAATCTGCTTACCGGATATCCTCTCTGTCTTCAACTCCAATGAGGACTGGCTTGCGTTCAGTAGAGTTTCACTTTTAACAAGGTCCTCTGGTTTCTTTTTGGCAGTATTCAATATGCGCATGGAATCACTATGTGGAGCAGCACTTTGTACATTGATTCCAAGAATCTTTTGGCCATCTCCAGTGTTCTGGTCAAAATCCTGTGCATTAGTCAAGGCTACTCCACATGCATTTATTTCTGGATAAATCTGCTGACTTGTTTGAATATTGGAAATGGGAACTTGGTATAACGCATAAAATGCATTTGTTGTTTCCTCCTCACTGATGTTACACCGGTTCATTCCAGGCCTGAAACAGTTTCAATACAACAATGAGACAGAGAGAATTCAACATAACAAAATAGCCTTACCACAGAAAATATTTACATTTCACCTATTTGAATGATGGCAGAATTAAATTTTGTTAAGGAAATAATATTTTAGTCCTTAAAAAAGAATAGTAAATCAAAACATGTTTTTGCATTTATTTGGAATAACCAACAAATTACCACTCATTATGCAAAATGAAGCTACTTTTTTTAGTGTTATAGCCGCAACATTAACAATAGTATCATACATATACATTTCAAGAAGGAACTTACAGCCAAGTAATCATGTTACACTGCCACTTCTTTGGGAGATGTTCCATATCTGTGCCATATGGTAGAAGCCGCCATTTTCCACAATTATCACAAGCCACCCAATTATCCTCTGTCAAATTGACTACTGGAGCAACATTTGCAGCAAGTGGGTCAATTGATGTAGTAGTATTATTCGTATCTTTTCTTGGTTTCACTAGACCAGCTGATTTCTTCTTTGATTTAAAGCCAAATGAAACAGATTCCTTTTCAGGAACCTCAAGCTTCATGTTCTTTGCATTATCTTTACAAGGAGTCCCAAAGAAATCAGGTTTACTTCCCTTCTTTTCAAATTTTGTGCTTCCAATCAGATTATTAAGTTTTTCTTTCTTCCTCAAATCCTTATGCAATCTGCCTTCTCCTTTACTTTTAGATGGATGGCAGCTTCCATGAGCTCCCTTATCTTTTGGTACTGCAAATGAGCTGAGCTTCACAATTTCCTTTGATGTTCCCGCAGAGAAGCTGCTTCGGTCTCCCTTGAACTTCTTTTCAACCCCAGAAGATGGTTGCTGCATCTCACTCTTTAATTTAATTCCACCATCTAAATGGGGTTGGGTTTTTTGCTGAAATTTCCGATTGGGAAAGTCCATTATTCCACAACTAGAATCTCTAGTTGCCTTGTGCAAACCAAAATCTTCAATGAATGAATCAGATTCAGACATCTTAGCACCATTTGTAACATTTTTTATTCTTACATCACTCTTTAAACTATGTCGTCCTTTAGTTTCCTTCTGAACCGTACCTACCAATTTAGTTTCAGCAGTTGGCTTACTAGTAGGCTCCTGGCTGAATACTGATTTGATGGCTTCTTTTTTTATATTTGAGGAGACGCTCCTATCCTTTGCCCCACCCGTATCACAATCAGATGCCTTACCAGGACTATCTGTTGAGCCACAAACTTTGTTACTTCTACAAGATTTTAGTAGAAGCTTTAAGGCATCAGGTACTATCTTCTTGCCTATCAAGGTCTCACTCTTTGAGTCTTTATCAAAATAAGCTATACCAGGATCAGCAGAATCTTTATAATGCTCTTTTTTTATTTCTCCCAACCTCTCATTTTTGTTGAGCAGCTTCACATTCTTTTTTCGAAGTACTTCCTTAACTTCATTAACAGAACCAACCTCATTCATAAAAGCAGCAACCCTCTCTTGTGTAGGCTTGCATGTACTGTCTATAGGTTTTTTCTCTTCCATTAAATGAACCATATTAGCAGGAAGAGGAGACAACAGGCCATCTTTCAGGATCGGGAAAGATGTCATTATCTGCTTCATCGCATGAAAAAGACAAAAAGGAGCAATCAGATCACAGTGGATCCAATGAGAGAAAAAGCAAATGTAAGATAACATAATGGTGGAACCACATTCACCTTGATAATTCGGGAGGGAGATTCGCCCCCTCTCTTTTGAGAATCCTGAGCGTTGCCTTCCAATTCTGTTGGACGATCCTCCAATGAAGAAGATGGAGACATATCAAGACCAAGAGTGTTGTAAATTGCTGCATTTCTTTTCACCAGTGTACTATTATCCGAACCCACTTTGATTCTAATCTTCAGAGTTCTCTGGTCAGACTGCTTAATGGGTAGTTTGACAGTTTTGTGGTCAGAACCCAGTTGAGTTGGACAGAAAACTTTGACTGGATTATCTACAGAAGATGTGTTTGATACAGGAACAGGAGGAACACAGCTAGAAGCAGGTTCACGTTTTACAGAAGTTTCACTAACTGAATCTGCGGTATTCTGCAAGTAAAACCAAACTTGTTAGTGTTACCAAATGACAGAAGTAACAAAAAGAGATTAGAGGCCAAGCATTGGTTTCTCACACCGACAACATGATCACCTACTCAGAACAAAATGATGCAAATTTAGCAATACCTGCAAATGAGAAGCTTTTTGTATGCTGTGATTTTGAACTTGAGGTGAAGCCTTCGGCTGAGAACAAAGAGGAGGAGGAGAACGCAGATAAGTAGGTAAAAAGGATCCATAGCCACCATGTATTGCCCCTGTCAAAATGAATTGAAATGTCACCTCAAGAATACCAAGTCAACCAAACCAAACAAGCTTTTTACTTTCACAAATTTATACCCAATCCTCAATGAATAACTTACCCAAAGTCCCTGCAGAACACCCACCATCAAACTCTTTCCGATAATGTCCCAAGAGATTTTCTATTTTCTTGTCCTTCAAAGCCAGACCAAATTTTGAATGATAAAACAACAGTAAGTGAATGAATAAAACCATAGATCAAGAATAAACAAAAATGCCAATACTCAAACTTAGTGGATGTAATAGCAATCTGCAAAAACTTCACCACATTTTTTCTCATCTTTCCATTATGTATTTATTGATTATTTTCAAAATAAGGAGTTTCAAGTTCATATAGTGAGAACAAAAGCTTCATTAAGTCGAGTAAACATAAGCCTGGATTGATTTGATGAATCAGCCGCACTCTCGCAAACATCAACTCCTTATTGTAATGATGGAAGTCCACCGGTAAATTCCAGAAAACCCACTTCTTCATCCGACATTGAAGTAAATACAATAATCAAATATCCATTCCATCATCACAGTTAGGAACCCACATTGTCCATTCCCAACTACACAATAATTCCCAATCACACAATCCGTTTACAAAACAGATTATCACAATGATCTAATTACATACCCTCAATTGGCAAACACAGTTGCAGAGGATGAAAAAGCATACCAAGTAAGAGAATGCTTCATCAACATCAAAGCTTTGACAGTTCTCCATGGTCAGATGAGCCTCACCCTCTTCAAGCTCAGTCTTCACCATCTCTAAACTACAAAATGCCCTTTTAGCTGAGAGCAGGAAACCAGAAAGTCATATTTCCTCTCATTCTCAAGTAATGGCTTAAGTAGAACAATGAGGACAAGTATTCAAACCTTGAATTCAAATGGACTAAATGAAGTAGCATTGTTTTTCTAGAAGGAGGCAGGGGTTGAGGCGGCGAGGAGTTAATCAACCCTAACCCTCCTATCAAAACCTTCCCCCAAAAAACACACAAAATTTCCCAAAAATAAAAAAACACAATTTTTTTTTTTTTTGATTGATGGGATCAATTAAAATTCGAACAAAAACAAGGTAACAAGAAAAACCCACTCCAGAAATCAAAAACCCAGAAGAACCCAAAAGGCAAGTACCTCAGAATCACCATCCTGAACCCAGAAAAAAACACACTTGAAAACTTTCCAAAAACATGAAAAACCGGAGCAAAACAACAAGCGGTGGCGTGAAAATGAGGCTATTAATGGTGCAATCGAAATGAGCATTAAAGGACAGTGATTGGCAATGGCAATGGCAATGCCCAGAAAAGCGAATTGTTGAGAGTTTAATCGGAGAAAGGTCTGCGTTATTTCTGTTTGGGATTGGGAGTGCTGTTGTTGTTGTTTGCTTGAGACGTTCCGTTTGTGTCCTCTCTCTGTCTCTGACTGCTGTATTGTGTGTTTTTTTATTTATATTTTTCAATTTTATTTATTTATTTATTTATTTTAATTACTAATGTACTTTAAATAACAGGATTGAGCTTATCATAGTACCTCTTAAGCGGCTGGTGGGGCCCTCGTGAAAACACAACCCCAACCATTTTTATTTACTGATTTTTTACTATAAAAATTTCTTTTTCTTTTTGTATGGTTACAAACCTAATCAAAATATGATTCCTATTTTGTTTTTTTTTAATGT
>JAYMTH010003220.1:0-11231 GCA_036897465.1 Pelargonium australe | reverse complement strand
CTTAACGGTGTGTTCGTGTTCGCAGGAATCAAGTCTAGAAACTCGATTCACAAGACTCAACCTTGAAGACCCGGACGCCAACAGAAACCCAGCTCAGACACTCGCACAAGATCACGAGGCTACGTGGAAGCATTCCAAGACCGACACGTCAACACATTCAATTTTGACTTTCAGAATCAAATCAGTAGAGATTGAATAAGTGAATTGTGTTGGGAAGATGAATAATCTAATTGAAAGTAAGGAAATGAGTGTATTGTTCATTCACGAGAGTTGAATGTGAGTGAAAATAACAGATTGGATGGTTATTGGAATATAGTGTTGTAAAATTGGTGGAGATTAAATGAGTGAATGGTGATTGAAAGTGAAAAATGAGTGCATTATTCAATTTGTTCGTTTTTTATGTTTAGTATAGTTATCGGTTATTCTGCGGGATTGTCTTGTCATCTCTGACTTTAACGTATTTTTGTACGTGAGAATATGTAGTATAAATCTCACACACACATGTAAACTAGCTAGCAAAGGCAAATGTGACTTTGGACTCCCACAAGAGCTGGGAATATTTTCTTACGGGTCAAAATGCAATTCATTTGGTGATTGGACATCACAAAAAGTCAGAATTATAAGATTCTGTTGTGTATTGTCAACTACTAATCATCTTGTTTGAAGTGGTCTCAAAACATTACAGCATTTAAATAAATTTTAATTAATTAACACAACTTAATAAAATAATTACAGCATTCTCCTAAAAAAAATAATAATAATTACAGCATTTGAATTGTTGATGGACCTCCACTGAAGTCAATTCCTTTTCTAGTACAATGGTTTCGACCCAATATATGCATTTGACAAAGATTCAATTTCGGCTAGGTCTAGATTCAATTATTAATAGTTTGTCCCAAAATAATTCATCATCTTTTCAAAAATTAAACATCTTCGGTTGAACTCTTATCTTATCTATCTTATCCCGGCCTTTTTATCTTCAAGTTTCTTGCTCAATCCAAATTTCGTGGTCCTCTGCGGTCCTCCTCCTTGTCATTGCCCAAATCAGCTGCTTGCTTCAAGTATGTTTCTCATCAAGCACCTCCTCCCCTCCTGCCCCAGACTTTTCAGATATTCATCCTTCGAGCGTTGTTGTTGCTTATCGCACATGGAATTTGGATAAGTCTTTTGGTATAGTCAATCAAGATTCAAAATATAAGATCATCAAAGAACTCTGCGATATGAACAATATGAGCAAGCCAGATTGATTGTCTCTCAGTTTTTTCAGTCTCGTGATCGGTTGGGATTTCGAGATTGAGGTTCAGTTGTCTTTCAGCAGCTCTCTTTTCAGTTTAGGTGTTTCTTAGGAGCTGTATTCTTTTTGTTGTTTTCTTTGGTTTATGTACTTGTTTTTCTTTCTTGAGAATTTTAATAAAGTCGTTTTGCTGATAATTTTTTTTGTTATTAATATTTTTAAAATAAGTGGGTCAAAACATTTTGAATATTGATAATACTTGATAGAACGAAAGCATATGAAAGTACAAAAATAAAAGAAATTAACTTCAACTAATTTATCATTAATCTTCTCATAAATAAAGAAAATCAACATTTATATTGGAACTAAGGGAATGATTTTTTATTTACAAGAAGCCCGTTATAATAATAATAATTCTATTGTTGTCCTCGATATTGGTCAATATGATTCATCATGTAACTGAAGATACTCTTTTTATTCCAAAAAATAAAAAAAATAATTCCGTTTTAATCCCAAAATAAATGTCACATATTATTTTTTATGAATAAAGTTAATTATGTATGAATATACATGGAGATGAAATAAATATCCAACGCCATATAAATTCTTTTTAATTTTTTTCAAAATATAAAGAAGAATATATAAAATTGGGCTTGCAAAAAACTCAAGCCCAGTTAAGCCCAATACAGTTCGATAAGAATAAACGGGCCGTGATCCACATTGATCCAGGAAGCAACTCGTCGTCTCTCTCGTATCTGGGTTTCAGTAATTAGGGCTATGGCAATCAGTGCAATTTCATCAATGTCCGTCTGGAGCTTCAAAGATTCAGTAACAGCGAGTTCGCGAGCAACAAAAAGGAGGAGGAAATGCCGGAGGTCAATGCCGGCGGCGACGCGCCTCCCAATGTTACTATATACATCAACAACCTCAACGAGAAAATCAAACTCGAAGGTACTTTCATATATTCTAAGAATATGGCAATGCATTTTGTAGTTTTTTTTGGAGTTGGAGATGGAAATGTAAATCTGTAATGCTGTGTAGAGTTGAAGAAGTCACTGCATGCGGTGTTCTCGCAGTTCGGGAAGATAATTGAGGTACTGGCATTCAAGACTCTGAGGCACAAAGGTCAGGCTTGGGTTGTTTTCGATGAAGTCTCCTCCGCCACCAATGCTCTCCGGAAGATGCAATTTTTTCCATTCTACGACAAGCCTATGGTAAGCTACACTCGAGCATACATTTCGATATGTTTTTGTTTTGTTTATTTGGTTTAGTTCAAAGTTCATATTTGGCGATTTGTTGAAGGAACCACAGCCAAACTATTGGTGATTACTAGACTCAGCTTCGATTGAATTGACTTTATTGCAGGGTTCAATAATTTCGAGCATCACCTATAGAGATGGTTTAATACATTGGTAGCATTTGGATTAGAAATTTTTGTTGAGGATTGGGAATCAAGATTGTGATTCAAATTCATCATGATTAGTCAAGACTTTTTGGGTCGAGATTCCAGTTTATTCAATCCAAATGCAACCTTAATTAAATTGACTTCACTGTAGTGTTCAGTAACGCTGAGCATGTCGATTATCGATGTCTATTATCACTGGAACATCTAAAATGTATTTAAGAGTGACTGATAGGTCATTGGTGTGTGTGCTAGATAGTAGTTAAATTTGGTATCAATTAGCGTTTTTAGCTCATCACATATGACTTGATAATACTAGCTGGGAAAAGAGAAGGATTCTAAACCTTAAAACAATGTTTTGCATCATTTACTTAAGTGTATTATTTGCTTTTGAACTAGTGGTACTCTTTTCCAACTGTCACAGCTCTTAGGTTTCTTTGATTTGGTACAAAATGAATATTATTTATAGCACGTGATAAACACAGAGAATACAATACGCAAAGACAAAATCGGATGTTGTAGCAAAGGATGACGGTACTTTTGTTCCGAGGGAAAAACGAAAGAGGCACGATGACAGAGGTAAATTATATTCCTTACCATCACTTTTCATCTGCACTTAACCTCACACCCTCAACTACTAATAAACTCACTGTCAAGCTATAAGACAAACTCATTTCAGTTTAGCATGTTTCTACATTTATGATATATTGATATGTAATATTGATCTTCCCTTTGAAGAGATGCTTGTATATCTTAAGTTAATTAATGGCTATCTTATGGTCCTAGCCCCTAGGTAGGTTTGGTCATCTTATTTGTAAATAAATATTGATATCCAAAGAAGAAAAACCTCTTATGTAGTGATTCCTAAATTTGTTTCTAAACAATTTACTTGTTATCTTCACTTTTTATTCTTAAAGGGTGGATTAAATCTTGAATATGTAATGATGGAATTCCCAAGTTACTATGGCCTTATTTGTGATCTGGATTTGATTTTCTTATGCATGTTCGTTTCAAGTAGAACTAAATGTTTTCCTGATGTGTCAGGGAAAAAGCGAAGGGAACAACATGATGCTAATCAAGCTGGTTTAGGACTGAATCCTGCTTTGGCTGGTGCCTATGGTGCAATGCCTCCTGTAAGCATGTTTTCCTCATTTTGTTATATTATTATACTGGATTCTATCTGAAATTTAGTTTCCACATCACCTTTGTTCTCATTTGCACATACATATATGTGTGAGTTAATGTGCGCAATGTTGATTATATATTTGGTGTTAGTTTATTTCCCTACTGGATATATATAACATTCAACTGATTCTGGAGCTCATTTTGGCTCTTGCTGAACACTGGTGTACAATGAAAATTTTGCGAGATTCTAAACCAAGCTGTTCTTAGTAGATATGAGTGATTACTGATGAATTTATTAGATAATAGCTCTTTTAAGTGTTTTGTTCCTATACCATATTAATTAGGTTAAACTGAGGAATCACTCTATTTTCATTCTCTAGTGACTTCCTTTCTTGTGCCATTCTTTAATAATATTTGCTTAATTCATCACTTGGCGCAATCCTTACCGTTTTGGCTTCACTCTCAACTGGCGCAGCTATCACAAGTACCCTATCCAGGCGGCGCGAAGTCCATGGCACCAGAGGTTGCTCCACCAAATAACATACTGTTTGTTCAAAACCTTCCTCACGAGACAACTCCAATGATGCTGCAAATGCTCTTCTGCCAATACTCGGGTTTTAAGGAGGTTCGAATGGTGGAAGCAAAGCCAGGAATTGCCTTTGTGGAGTACGAAAATGAGATGCAATCAACACAAGCAATGCAGGGACTCCAAAGTTTCAAAATAACTCAGCAGAATCCAATGTTGATTACCTATGCAAAGAAATAGTTACAAGTGACTTGTGTTTCTACAATCCTAAAGGGAACAGCTGCACTCATGGATTATATTACCAACATAATGAGAGATCAATTCTGATCATTTACTGTTCTCTTTGTTACATTCTCTAGAGGTATTGTGTATTATATGCTATAATTCTAATACAGTATATATATTTTTCCTTATCTTCTTGGTATTGTATGTATAGAAGAATTAATTATCCTAATAAACTTATGAGAGATACTAACCTATAGATGAATTTACAAAATTGCACCATTTTCGAACAAAAAAAAATTATAGAAACAAAAATAACATAGTTACTTTATATCTTTCAAAGAAGAAATAAACAAATAAAACAATTTTTAGAAATACAAAGGTTTGGTCCAGCCAAACAGTGATAAATAAAATTACATAACATCTAAAGAGCAAGACAGTATGTGCACATCACACAAAAATATGGTACAACCATTATAAATGTAAAGTCACAATCTGGAAATAACTAATACACAAATATGACAGGAGATCCATAAAATGGGATGCAACTACACCCTCTCCAATTCAGTGTTGTGTTTGTCCAATTGATCTTTCAAATCCTTCATCCACCCCTCAATCAGTTTCTCTTGCTTAGCTATCATATCATTTTTAATCTTCAACTCCTCTTCCATAACTGCAATTTCCTGTCAGTACACCACAGATACACCGATAAAGATTAAATCCTAGGAGCAACGTACAATATATATAGTGAGAGAGCAAGGAGTCTCAGCCAAGAAAAAAGAAAAAGAAAAAAGATCTGGGTGGGCGCTCTGTGCCCACAAATTCATTGAGACGGGTATGACAGTTAAATCTTGAGGTGTCAGCTTCTCATTCTTGGTTTGACTAAAGTCTCAGCTCGGATCTCTTTGGCTGAGATTCTTTTTCATATTTATATATCACCCATTGCAATAATACGGTCTCTGAATTACCTTTCTTAGTGTTTCAGCCTTGGTTGGCTGATCCTCGCGTTGCAGCCCAATAAAATGCATTTGAAGCTTTTTAGCAGCTTCCATAAAGTCTCTGGCATGCCGCTCTACATCAACTGATAAAATCAGAAGAAGATCCTTTCATTATCTACGAACAAGGTAATATCAATGCACTCTGTTAGTCCGCATATAAAAATGCGTAAAACAGATTCCAAACAAACACAAATGAGTCATTAACTAATGTTTGAATGCATATGTGGATGGTTCTTCAAAATATGAGAAATGGATGCCAGGAGTTAACTAGACGACAAGTTTCATCAGGCACAGAGATTCACCAAACATCTCCAAAACCGGTTGAATGGTTCAATCAATAAACTAAATCATTTCTCAAATGCCTACAGCATAAACAGCGTAGGATCATATGCTGCATATTTTATCCAAGAAAGAATAAGTTTCCCAATAATCAAATAGATAACACATCCACTGCCTTCAAAGTCAACTGGAAACAACCAAATTACAACACTAAGCCCCTCAAGACCTTTTAGGACTTTAAGCGCTCACGAAATAGAAGATCAATCCAACTTTTAGTAAATAGTTCATTATTTGGAATTCTTATGCTGTGTTTGTGAACCAGCATTTCATTTGAAATGCTGGATTTGGCCCAAATACAGTGTTTGGGTAATTCAAATATTTGGATTTGGATTTGGCCCAAATCCAACCAAATTTAGAAGCTGAATAAAACATACAATTTCAAATCCTCTCAAAAACCCTGTCATTTCAATTGAGTTATCGTCGATGTTGCTGTGAGTCTCTCTCCTCTCCTCCAAGCCAGCTCCATCGACGGAGATTCAACCTCTGACAGATCTGCTCCATCAACGACGATTCAAGCTCGGCAGAGAGCAAGCAGACACCGACCTCAGATCCTCCAAGCGAGCCAAGCTCGCCCTCCATCTCCCCGTGTTTGTCGTGGTCGCCGACGGACCAAGCGAGCCTTGCTTGAACTCCTCCGCCGGAGTCTTTCTCGAGAGGTAAAACCTTAGATTTCTTAACTTTAGAACTGATGTTCTTAATGAAATTGTGAGCTTGGTGTGAGAATTTGAACTAGCTATGAGATGAGGGCTTTATTGCAATATGTCTCGTATCAGAGCCTGTGATATGCTTTCATAATTTTGTTGTTTTCTTTATCAGCATGATCATATATTAGTTTGTAATTGTTATCTACATGAGCTTACTTTGATATTTGACAGTAGAAGATTTTGTGGACTCATTTTGTGTTTTGCTACTATGGTTTATCATTTCAGCTTAGATTTGTGTTGCTTACCTTGTTTGTTGTGGTGTTTTATGTGTTAATTTATTTCAGTTAAAACTTGGTCAATTTGTTTGTTTTTGTTTTAATCAATGCATCTCAATCTGGGTAGAACTTGATGATTAATCTGATTTGGGCAAAATTAAATTTGGATATTGTTTATGTATATGATGATAGAACCATGTAGGGAAGTGGGTTGTACAGTGTATTGGGCTCTGCTCTAATATGTTTATGGAAGTCCCTTTTCACTAATTTTGATGAGGAGAAATTGTTGTTTGAAATTTTGCTGGTTTGAGGTTACTTATAATCCTCTTTTTCAAGAATGGAGCATTTGTTAGTAGATGTTTTGATTGAGCTGGTTTTTGGACTTAAGGCGGGCTAGTTTTGTTAGATGAGAATGACATGTTTATGCTTAGGCATGACCTAGCTGCATAGCTTTCTCTAGCACTCACTATTTACTGATCAATTTTAGCATGATCAAAACAAACAGCTAGAAGAAAATATAACATCAGTATTTGCAACATTTTAAAATTGTTTATGCTTAGGCATGACCTAGCTGCATAGATTTCATTTTGCTAATTGATACTTCTATTTCTCTTGTTCTCTCATTCCATTCTTTAAAAATTATTACTATTGAGTTAATAATCATATTCAAAAGTCAAAACAGATTCGATAATCAGAGCTTTTTGTGATGCATCATCAAAGAATGCATATTCATTTCAATACTATACCTCTGCTTCTGCATTTAAATTTGGTTTAGGTCATTAATGTTTCTCATGGTCTACAAAAGAACTAGTGACTCAATGGGCCTGCACATTGCAATTTTTAGGCCAACACAATGAAACTATTGCTGTTTTTGGTTCAGCTAGATTGAGGTTAAGAGTTTATTTGATTTTTTACAAATACACAAGAAGAAAAAAAAAACATGGCATCAGATTCATGCATCTATTTTGGTCCCTATCAATATATATCAGTGTCTGTTTTAAAAAGCATTAAACTTAGAGATAGAAGTTACAGGAGATTTTCTGTTGAGGCTTGAGTTACCATTTTTAGGTGTTCAATTTTTTTTTTCCATTAGAAACTCAAAATTGATCGATTGTTTTGATTTTGTTGCAGATGCCCAATTGTTTTTCTTTCATTGCCATTGTCATCCATCTACTCAATGAGTCTCTGCACATAACTGCAACTTTATTTTTCTAATAGGTATTACATACTTATCCCCTACTTGAAAGCAATATGTTGTCTGCATTTGGTATGTTGTTTGTAAATGGTATGTCTGAGCATGATAAAGATTGAAGTGATCATTAATATGATCTTTGCAGAACTGTTTTGTGTTTTTGGGATGATTCCATTGTTGAACCTAATATATATGTTTTGTAATTGGTTGTTGCTGTTAGGAAGTGAGATAGCTAAAAGGGCATTTACTATGAAGTAGACTTTTTGTATACAAACACTATCCTCTTTTGCATCTTTTTGCAGTTAATAAGTGAATTTGGGTTAGCTTTAAAGAAGATTGCTACCATTTTCTGATTTTAATCCTGCTTTACAGTGGAAAGTTACATGATCATCACCACTAGCTTCTTGTTCTTTGTGTATCTATATGTTATGTTTTAAGAAAAAATGAAAATGTTGGTGTTGAATCTTGATTAGTTGACTGAACTTATTTAGATTTAAGTAGATTATTGTACGTTTGGCGTGTCATGGTTTTGATACATGGTGTGTCTTGTACTGGTAGTTGAGTATTTTACTAATCATATAGGTGTTCTTTAACATATGTTTAAGCATTTGTTCTACAACAAAGTGAGCTCCTTTTAAATTTTGTTTTGTTTTGTTTTGATTTATTCTTAGACGATAATGAGTAGAAGAGAGAAAGAAGTTTTGGCTCATACGCTAGCTGGTAGGAAAAGGGGTTACTTGACTTGGAATGCACAAATGGATTCAATATTGGTTTCAGTTCTTTACGACCAATTGAGTCAAGGGAACAAAGGTGATGGAGATTGGAAGCCACAAGCTTACCATGCAGTTGTTGATGGATTGAATTCTAAATTGGGATTATCAGTCACTGCAGATCAAGTAAGAAACCGCATTAAAAATTGGAAGAGACATTATGCAGTGATTACTGAAATTCAGACTAAGTCCAAGTTCAAATGGGATGATGAGAGAAAGATGGTGGTGATCACCATAGAAGATTTACAAGACTGGATGAAATATTGTGAAGTAAGTAAAAAACAAATATTATGTAATATAGTGTCTAATAAGTTGTTATTTTTCTTACTATTTTGCAGGATCATAAAGAAGCTCAAGCGTATCAAAACAAAGTCATTGAGCATTGGGATGACATATGTGTGCTAGTTGGCAATGGCAGGGCTACAGGCGAAGATGCGGAACAAATTGATGAATCAGACACTGCTATGGATGTAGAGCATGAAGATGGAGGGCATAGTAAAGATATTTCGGGATCTTCAACTTCCAACAAGAAGGCCAAAAAAGACAGACCGTTTAGCAGATGCTGTGACTAGTTTTGCTGATACGTTTAGACAATATGTGGAGAGACAGAACAATTTACAGCCCCCGAGACCTAGTTGCACAAAGATTCATACTGTTGTTTCTAGCGTTCCGAGTATCCTCCCCCATCAGATTCTGAGAGCAGTCAAGAGGTTCATGAGCGGCACGACGGATGAGTTTCAAATGCTTAAGGATTTACCTAATGAAGATAAATTGAAGTGGGTTATACTATGTCTTGGAGATTGACTTTGTTTATTTATTTTTATTACTTTTGCGTTCAAGACAATTGTTTGATTAAAAATTCTCGTAAAATAGATTTTGATGTCAAATTATATTTTAGTTTGATGATTTATATTTAGTTATAGTTTTTATTATATTTCATATTGTTGGGATTAATCATCATTCGTAGAAAAAACGCATAATTGTGAATTTTTAAATGTAAAGTTTTTAAAACAAAAAATTTGAACTTCAAAATTTGAAATTCAAATTCTATAAATTCCCAAACACTTAATTTGTATTTGAAATCCCAGAATTTGAAATCTCATAAATTGCAAAACACTGAATTTGTATTTGAAATCTTGCATTTCAAATTCTACATTTCAAAAAATGCTGATTTCCAAACGCAACCTAATATTTATTATATATGTTTGTCAATAATCATAAATAATTGAGTTTGTTACAAAGGACAGTATGAGTATAGTGAAACGATTCCAAACCAATAATTACTTGTTTAAAGTAAGAAACTAATTAGATTACGATGCCTCACTAATATATTTGGATTCAGCTAGCGTTTCGCTCCCAAAAATTTATTTAAATAGGTAAATAAATATTTTAGTGCGTGACAAGTTTTCATTAATTTTGGATTAGACTGAACCAAATAACTCTTGTCTCAAAATATTTATTCTCGTATTGAGTGTATAATAGAAAGAGAGAAAAAGAGATTACATGAAATAATGCCAAACTTTTCAACTTCTATCTTCATTTTCTATTAATTAGCCGCTGAATAATTTATTAGCATTAACAAAACTGTTAAGGAAATAATTAAATTAGTTGTTAGTATAAATCATTCCACTAATTTAGTGAATTATAAATCAATCAAATCCAAGGAAAATAAAAAATAGCTGTCTGAGCCCAGGTTCGAACTGGGGACCTTTAGTGTGTGAGACTAACGTGATAACCAACTACACCACCCAGACACTTATACTATGTTTTGTTTGTAAGCTTTATAAACCTATTTAAAAACACAAAAAAGAAGGTGAAATGGTTAAAAACTAATGGACAGAGTATACAGCTACCCACTCCATCATGTAGATAAACTAGCATGAACACCCGTGCGATGCGCGGGTGAGTAACTAATTATTGTTATATATAAATATATTTTAAACTAACGAATGAAATTATATTGAATTATATTGTTTTTCAATCACTTGCTTTCAAGATAATTTCACGCACATCACAATCTTAAAAATGCATTATTTAGTTTAATGTTAACTCTAAAGTTTAAACTCACGAGACAAATAAGAGAATAAACTAACTTGACTATCAAATCAATCTCAAGAAGTTAATAAATGCACACAAAAAACTTTTTAGTTGCTAATGATATGTTACATACTAATGACTTTGTTAAGCCTATTTGTGAAAATGTTTTCCTATTTACTAGTTAAAGTAATATAAAATTATAACACATGATATTATTTTTTATTACGTGGAGTTAATAAATTTATTTTCACAAATTATTTATATTTGATATACCATTTTATCATTTATTGCTTTTATCATATTATTTTTTGAAAATGCATCTTATCATATTGATATAAACATAATAATATTTTTTTGTAATGCTAATATAATAAGTAAAAATTACAATAATAAATAAATATATTAAAAATACGAAACAAATTATAGTTGATTTGATTTGAATTATATTTTTCTACTATAGTAAAGTA
>JAYMTH010003219.1:0-11233 GCA_036897465.1 Pelargonium australe | reverse complement strand
CCGGTTCTCCGGTAGACGTCTCCGACTCCAAGCACGGCCAGCTGCGCTTCGGTTCCCTCACCACCGGTTTTAGGGTGCTCACTTTTCCCAATGGGTCTCCAATGGGCCCCACCACAACCCCACTTTTTCTGTATTTCATTTATGTACTCTTTCCTTCTCATTCTTAATAAAAGGTACATTTTGTTTGCTGATAAAAAAAAACAGACAAAGCTATGAATTATCGACTTTCGGTGTCAGCAGACAAGTTATTGCTAATTTACTATTTTTACTTTACACGGTAATCTAATAATAGAAAGCAGTTCAAGTAAACGAAAAAAACACCGAGGCCATGAAGGGTGATCTCGTAATTTCACTTCGCCACCAAATCAACTGATCAATCAATGGCACAGTGAAATGCAAAATCTTGAAAACCATGATTTCCGCATAGAGATTTCAGGGACCGAAACATGAAGCCGACGACGTTGATTCTGGCGGTGGCTCTCCTGCTTTTCTCCGCCGTTGTCGCCGCCGAATATGTCCGGCCGTCGCCCCGGAAGAACTTGCTCACGCCGCGGAACCCCAACCAGTCCTCTTCTCTTCCGCAGCAGGTACCTTCATCGTATTTAATTGTTTTAGGCGAATCTTATCCAGATTTCTAATTTAGCTGTTTTTATTATTTTAATTTTCTTGGATAAGAATATATTATTAGTGAATTATTGAGCAGTCCAAAAATCTTTTGAGAGATTGAGATGAAGGAGTTTGATTAATTGTTGTTACAGTAGATTTTCATTTTTTAGTAAAGTTCACTTTTTATGCACAAAACCTTGATCTGCTGCACTTGGAAGATTTTGGAGTGTCCATCAATACGGTTTCATAAGTTGACTTGTGTAAAAATGTATCAATATTGAATTCAATCAAGTAGTATGTTTTTCAGGTTGAAATTAGAACCACCAACATCTGAGTATTCGCCTGAAATATTTTTGCTATCGAAATGCCAACTGCAGGTTCATATATCATTAGCCGGAGAAAAGTATATGCGAATCACATGGGTTACTGATGACAAGTCTTCTCCTTCGGTTGTGCACTATGGAACAGTTCCTGGGAGATACAACTTTGTGGCGCAAGGAGAGAGCGCTTCTTATAGTTATTTCCTATATACCTCTGGAAAGATACACCATACTGTGATTGGACCGCTGGAAGATGGCGTGGTTTACTACTACAGATGCGGAGGGGAAGGTCCCGAGTTTCAGTTCAAGACTCCTCCAGTTCAATTCCCCATCACTGTTGCTGTGGCAGGGGATTTGGGGCAAACTGGCTGGACTAAATCAACGCTCGACCACATTGATCAATGCAAATATGATGTATACCTACTTCCCGGCGATCTTTCGTATGCTGATTTCTTGCAGCAACTTTGGGACTCATTTGGCCAGCTTGTGCAGCCACTAGCTAGTTCAAGACCGTGGATGGTAACACAAGGGAACCACGAAAGGGAGAGTATACCTTTTCTTAAGGATGGGTTTCAATCTTTTAATGCTAGATGGAAGATGCCGTTTAAGGAGAGCCGGTCAACTTCAAATCTTTATTATTCGTTTGAAGTTGCTGGGGCCCATATTATCATGCTTGGCTCATATGCAGATTATGATGAATATTCAGACCAATTTAGCTGGCTGCAGGTTAGTGACATTGTGAGGAAATGTAGATCTAAGTTAGGATACTTACCGGGATAAAGGTAGATCCGTAGATCTAAGTTAAATGAAAAAATAGCGAGGAAATGCATGAAACCTCTTGATTGTTGTTGTATGTACAAGTTAGGGTGTCTTACATATCTTTTTCTTTTGTTTCTTCACTAATCCAATTATTCAAACAACTTGAACTTCTGTCCTGGATCTATAGGCTGATCTCTCGAAGGTGGACCGGAAAAAGACACCCTGGCTGCTTGTGCTATTTCATGTACCATGGTATAATAGTAACAAGGCTCATCAAGGGGAAGGGGATGAGATGATGGAAGCCATGGAACCATTGCTGTATGATGCTAAGGTGGATATAGTTATTTCAGGCCATGTCCATGCCTATGAGCGCACGGTATGACAAATACTGATTGGTTCTGCGCATTATTTTGTATCTTCAAATTATTACATTTGCCTCATAATTTGCAATAATTGATTCTATACAGAAACGTGTGAACCATGGAAAATCGGATCCTTGTGGTGCTGTCCACATAACCATTGGTGATGGAGGAAACAGAGAAGGTTTAGCTCACAGGTATGCCCTTGCTGCAGTGCGCTTTTGAATATACAGAAATGAGAAACATGAAGAATAACAATTTTAGATAGTTTGTATAATTTCTCATGGCAACAAAAATTAGCCACTTGTTTTTTTATCATCTCGGCTTACATGCTGAGTTCTGATCACTCTGCATAAATTTATGGGTTTTCTTTGAAATATTCTTGCTCCTGAAATGGTTGTACAAATGGAGGCAAGAATTGTTTTTCTTTTTCACCTTCTTTTCTGTGTTGTCAAATTAGTAATTTGTTTTATAGGCCTGAATTGCAATGGATATTAATTACTTGACAGGTATATATATCCACAACCAGAATGGTCGGTTTTCCGCGAAGCAAGTTTCGGTCATGGCGAGCTCAAATTAGCGAATTCAACTCATGCTTTCTGGAGCTGGCACAGGAACGATGATGACGAGCCAGTGAAATCGGATCAGGTGTGGATAACCTCTTTGGTCAGTTCAGGATGTGTTGCTGAGAATAGCCATGAGCTCCGGAAGATATTACTTGAACCTTAAAATGTAATTACAATTTGCATTATGCATATGTTACCTTTACACTAGTGTAAATATGTCACATAATGGTGTTGAAATATGGTACATCGACTTCTCTTTCCCATGCACTGAGTATATTGTATCATATTCTCCGTTGGTTTCCTTTTACAGATTGTAGTTGTCTTTGAACAAAGATTGTAACATATGTAGCTCTATTTGTCATGAAGTTAATACATCTAAATAGATAAACATTATTATCTATGACCTCTATGTTCTTGTCAGTATCAATGCTAAGTTTCATCAAGCAGGGGAGTTCTTTCCCATGCGTTCATTTCATTCTATGTTAGACCATCAACACTCACGAGTTTCAGGTATATGGGCGCAGAAGGCTTCTACAGCATGAAGGCAACAACGGGCTGATTCTTGGATCATAATTTTGAACTCAATGTAAAACTAAGGATGTTGACACTACGCATGACAAAACAGAAAATATTGGCTTAGATTTACATATCCAGCATAAGTACTGACCTCAAAGTGGAAGCAAACACTGTCCCGGACAAAAGTTTGCACCCCCTTGCACCTGATCCTCTGCTTCTGCTCCCTTCCAATGTTTGTTGATGTTTTCCAACCTAGATACATTTCTTCAATCATCTTCTCTCCTTTTTTCTTTTTTCGTAAAACAAAATCACTTTGGACATGGACACAGTTTAGAAACCAAACAAAAGAATTTAGACTGGGCACTCTGGTTGAAACCATCCCTTTTAGAATATGAGGAAAGAAGTAAATACAGCACATGCCTACACTTGTTCATGATACAATATTAACAACATTGGAGCCATAAATATTCCAACAACAGGTTACATTAAAACACATGCTAAATACATGCAAAAGCTATACCAGATGTTGAGGATGATTCAAGTCCATATCAGGCAACCAGCAACTAGATGTACAATAACCATTAGAAGCTCACCCCACAAGGCACAAACTACAAGTAAATTCATCAGACCACCAGAGAGTATATGATGCAAAAACAAAAATGATGTTTAGAAACTCTACAATAGAACGAATACAAATCTGGGATTTCTAAACGAAATGTTTTATATGTTAACAAAAGATTGCATCCGGGAAGCAAGCCAAATCGGTATAATTAAACAGGCTTACTCTCTAAAGCCTCTTTACTTAATCTTTCATCTTTGCACCGCCTCTGATCTACGACCATGGACTCAAATACATCCAACAGATCATCCAATTCTTCACACCTATCTCCTATTGCCTTCATTGCATACACAATGCTCTCTATGGTGGACAAATAGCCAGCTTTTGGCTGATTTCTCACTTCACCATACAAGCTCATCTTGTCCAAATCCAATCTCAAGTGAGGCAACAGCTTCAGCCAGGGATTCTCATGGTACATTCTCTTTGCTTTTGCCCATGTTCCATCCAAAACAATCAAATTGGTCACCTCAATCCTGCTCAACCGAAGCTCATCAGCACCAAATGCTTCTTTACTAGGAAATAGAAGCACAGTTCCAGGTGGAACCTCGAGTTCAAATTCTTCACACTCTTCCATTTCTATGCCGACTTTCAATGGCCTCTTTTGCAGCTTCTTCACAACAAATCCTTTTGCCAGAGCATCAACTCCTGGCAGAGACGGCAAGACTTTACCCAAATCCGAATGCAAATTCAGCTCCTTTATATCAGTTTCTGTCATCCAAACATCACTCAATGAGCTAATGGAACCGTATTTGTCAATGCTGAAGGTTATCACCGGTTGTTCTTGAAATCTTCTGCTATCCGCTACTCCTTCCCTAAATGCAGATGCTTCCATACTCGTATCCAAATCAGTCTCTTTAACGAGAGAGTTCATTCTGAGGAATTCTATGGATGAATCTTCCGTCCCAACTGAGTCCTTTTTAGCAGTCAACATCCCACTAAGATCATCACATTCTACACTAGAATCAATAGATACACTGCTTCTCTCTTCTTGGCACTCCAAAAACGGCTTCATTTCCAAATACCTAGCAATACCATTCCCTGAACCCAACCCATCATTTTGCATAAAAACTGGCTTCTGGGTTTCCTCAAATTCCAAAACTTGAGCAGAATCAGAACCATTCCCACCCGGTTCCAGCAACCGAATATCGAACCGGGCTCCGAAATGAACATCAGAAACAGTAGCTACAGTAACATTCTTGAGCCCTATCTTTGCGATCCTAGCAGAATTGAGAGGGTGATTTCTCTCCTGACTGTGCTGAAGAATCGTCACACTCACCTTGTTCTCAAGAGCCGGGTTCCGGAGCCGAGTACAGAGGCAAAGACGGGATGGTTTGGTGCACGATGGGCACGTGGGTCTTTTGGATCCGGACACAGTGACCACCATTTTCAGAGCTCGACGAAGCTTGGGTCTTCGCTTGGGAGCAATAGGAGAGCACAATGGGTCGCTCCGAGTCGGTAACCGGGTCTGGGGC
The DNA here is from genome assembly GCA_036897465.1 of Pelargonium australe. Classification (NCBI taxonomy): domain Eukaryota; kingdom Viridiplantae; phylum Streptophyta; class Magnoliopsida; order Geraniales; family Geraniaceae; genus Pelargonium; species Pelargonium australe. The sequence continues at coordinate 6,016 of JAYMTH010003219.1, read as the reverse complement.
CAGAAACGGATCAGCATTTCCCAAATTCTCAGACAGGGCTTCAATTTTTTTTATTTATTAAACCCTAGCGGGCCATAGCCACTATCCTAGTTTTGGGAAGGCAAAGAGAGAAGGGTAAATGAGAAAATTCGAGGGCGCGTGGAGGGCACAATCGGGATATCGAAAAAAGTGGAATTGGTAAGAAATGAACAAACAACAGTTGACCAACGGCACGCCACGCGCCATTACAGAGCTACACAACCTGTGAAGCTCTCTCTCTCTGTCTCTCTCTCTCTCTGTTGATTCTGAATTTTGATCCGCGAAACCCGTGTCGTGATTTTCCGAGAAAATCCGAACTTTTTGTTTTCTCGAGAAACCCAATTCGACGAAAATGCATGATTTCTGCTTCACGATCCCGTACGGGCTGATTCTGGTGGGTGGAGGAGTGATTGGGTATGCTAAGAAGGGGAGCATGGCGTCTTTGGGTGGGGGTGTGGGCACTGGATTGCTGCTCATTCTTGCTGGATATTTGAGTCTCAAGGCTTTCGAGAAGAGAAAGAACTCCTATCTGGCTTTGATTATTGAAACTGGTATCAATTTTTTTCAAGCAATGTATAGATTTTTTATATAAAAATAATGCTTAGTAGTTCTATGTGGGTGTGTGTTTTGGGTTATGTCATTGAGTTGAATATTTGTATATAGCATTAGATTTTCTGTTTTTGGTAGTTATGGATCTCATATCTGATACTTCATTGAATGTGCAACTAACATTCATTGATGTCTTACTTAAAGATGCAACTCTTAGCTGAAGCTTTCGATCTTTATCAGTATAGTGATTTCAACTTTTAGGATTTGGTGGTTTATGGTATTGATGGTGGGTTATGAGAAATGAGGAGTGGGCATGAAGTTGATATATCTGTTTGATCAACCATAGTGTGTGCTGTGTCAGAATAATTGAAGGGAGGGAAGTAAATTAATAGTCTAACTTGTTGGCCTTAAATTTTATAGGTTAAACTTGGCTTATATGAGACTAGACCTTCAATACCCTACCAATCTTAAGGAAAAGACTAACTGTTGCTGTTTTCAGCATGACCCTTAGATCTTGGAGCTTATCTTAGTATGCTATTCTGCATGGATTAGTATAAGGACTTGTTAGAATCTACTAGGAGAATAGGAGTTATATTGCCAAACTTATAGTGTAGATTGTATCTCGAAACATCTTGTAGGGGGGGAAATATGATATAACCTCTGGATTGCTTACATCCTCTGAATCTATCATTTTGGATCAGTCTTTGTCTTGACCATGTTCAGGTGAAAAAGCAATTAAGTTTATTTTTAGCTTAAAAATTTATGTTGGAGTAATTTGTCATAGGAGAAAGCATCACCTGCCTCTGGTAGATGTTTTTTTCTTTCTTTTTTAACGCCAGAAGTATCAGCTATTGGAATATCGTATTACAGTCAGGTAGTTCTAACTGCACACTTAAAGTCTTAGTAAGGAAGCCGGAGAGGAAGTATGCAATCATATCTGTCAATTCCTATGTGTACTAACTGAACGACACTTAAAATAATTAGCTTTTGGCATATGTATACTAGTCTAACTTAAAATTGAATTTGTTAGTTCTTTAGGAATCTCTCTGTTGTCCATTTTGCTTGAAAAATTATGGTGTTTATAATCATCATTGTTTACTTCTTGAGTTAACCTCCCTCAGTAACAACAATTCTGCTCTTTGAAGACAGCATGACCTCACAGTGCAACATCTGCTATGAGATTGCATTCAGTAACTGAAATGCTCATAATGAGATTGCTCGCATAGGCATGCTTTGTATGAACTATTTCAGAGTCCGTTCTCAACAAATTAGTGAAGGGTCTAACATTTGCCTTCGTACTCATGCTCAGTATTGGTATATTTGAAAACAGAGGAAACTGATGATTTTTTATGTTTCTCTATTTTGTCAGTTTTGTGTAAAGCTAGCGTTGATTTTATCTAGTAACCCTTATGCACGGGTTTACTTTGGAGAAAGAAGATTGCTATATGATTGATAAATTGAGCTTGAAAACCTCCCTTATCGTTCACCTTTGAATATTGACCTCTCTAACTATTTTATTCAACTTTGGCTATTAGTCATAAAAGACAAGACAAAAGGAAGGTATTTTGGAGTAGAGTTATATGTTGCGTAGCCCTCTGCTCATTATACATATCCTGAGACATTGCTCTCCAGAAAATCAAATAGGGGGAGCAGTAAATGAAGTTTATCAGGCACAACTGCAATTAGTTCTTGAAAACTTTGTAGGGATTTTTCCAAACTCAGTGTAGTTTTTGTGAACAAATTGTATGTAGTTACATAATTCGTCTTATTCTTCTCCTGCCCATGTTAGTAATCATTATTTTGAATTCTTATTAAAATACGTACTATTTCATTTGTCTGTGATCAGTCTGTGCTGCTGCACTCACATTCATCATGGGGCAGCGCTACATGCAAACATCTAAGATTATGCCAGCTGGTATTGTTGCCGGGATCAGGTTAGTTGAGGATAAGCCATGGTTTCAAGTGCTTATGGTTGGTCATTATATGGTGGATATTTGTAACTGCATAATTATATGATGAGTATCATAGTATACAGCTTGATAGACAATAATATTTGTAGCTGACATATTTCATATCTTGTACATTTGCATTGTACTGTACCTTATCCAGATCATGATGTTTCTCTATTTTAATTTTATGGGATCGTTTGCATGTCCACCTCACCTTTTCTGTATGACATCATAATGGCATAACATTTGCAAATGACATAGCCTTTAGAATATCGAAGGATTTAGAAAGTCATAGCATTTGGATTAAAAAAAATTGGAATGGTAACCGAACTAAAACATGGGGATGGGAATGAGATTCTCATGGCTTAAAAATCCCAATCCAAACATGAACAATTCATTTCCATTCCAACTCTTATTCTCATTCCTGAAGAAAAATTCTAATCCAAACACTGCCTCAGTTATTTCCTTAATTCCATAAATGAACTAGGCAAAAAGCTTTACACTGCAAACATTTCCGACATCTGTCCTTAATGTTTGTAGCTTTCTAGTTTTATTTTCAGTTTCAGTCTATAGTTGTATTTTAGGAATTTTGTTAAAAGTGTTGGATCATCGTAATAGGCTCTTCTTTTTAAAATTTTATTTTATTATGTGTGTTCTGGATTTGCTTGTTGTGCTATTAATCGATTTCATATAAGAATTACAGTTAGTGAAACATCTAGATCAATTACAGCTTCTTAATATACAATAAATTGTAAATAATCTGGTTTCTCTTTAAAAAAATTAATAAATGATAGAGTTGACATTAGAATTGAACATTGGTTGGCAACCATCAAACAGAGCAGAATCAGGTCTATTTCTTTTTGGGTTGTTTTGAAGTTTTAGCATTGAAGTTCATAGTTTTCTGCAATGTGAGTGTGGAGTTGGTTATGGGAAGGAAAAAGCAACACAGTAAATATTTTGAATTGAAAATTATGGTTCTTGCATCGCTATTTGCTGTATTGGGAAAGCACCAGTTCTTTTACGTTGGCCTGAAACATGAAATAATTGTTGACCTCCGAAATAGCTATTTTATCCTACTACCTTTTGTTTCTTTTCAGTAAAATGATTGTCCAGCCTCTTATTATGTTATGGAACACTATATAGCATGTTCTCTTCGACAACCACTGAGTAGTGCATTGTATTTTCTGTCGTATGATATAGTATAGAACTATACATCTACCTTGTCATGACAATGTTGTGCATTTAAGAGTTCCAACTCTAACCATTTGGTTTCTTTGCAGTGTTCTGATGACTGGATTTTATTTGTTCAAAATTGCAACCGGCGGCAACCATTTCCCACAGAAGGCCGAGTAGTGATTTTCCAGATGCTAAACTGAGAGATGGTCTGATATAATATCACACAAATTCAGATACTTCAATTGGATGACTATATATACTTGATCAATGTTGTATTGGAGTGTATTGTACTACGTAACTACATGTTTGAATGAACCAATAGATATATGTATCATCTTAGACATGGGAGGGTCTTCTTGTTTGAACACAATATTGATGTACCAGAACTTAATGCTTGCTTTAACAAATGTGACTTAATGATGATGCACAAAATATTACTCCATACGTCTCGATACGAGAGAATAATGAAGAAGTTAGTTTATGGTAGACATTTCTCATTCTATCCCGTGTTCTTACGATATAACAGAATGGCACAAAAGCAATTCTACTCAATTTTGTTACCAAATAATATTAATTTCTTGAAATTGCTTCAAAGCAGATTATTACTTTTGAGTAATGTTACCAAACAACCTCTTAGTCTCGTCAATTTGACCATTTGTACCAAATTGAAACACATTTTTGTAAAGTTATTTAAAAACATTCATGCATTATAAATCATTGACTATCTTTGTTGGGAATAAATATGAAATGACCCTATACAACGTTGGAATGTGTAGTCCAAATTTTTGTAAAGTTATTTAAACACATTCATGCATCATTGACTATCTTTGATGGGAATAAATATGAAATGACCCTATAGAACGTTGGCATGTGCAATCCAAAATTATCCAAATTCATTATAATTTAAAACCAATATTGAATTTCAATTAAGATGGAATTCAAAGTATTTAGAGCATATTACATAAGGAACAATTTTGTCCTAAAAACAGAGAGAGGGGGGTATTTATTTATCAGCTATATATTAAGCTCCCCTTAGTTTTAAATATTTTTGTAATTTAATTTCTGATTTGGTCTTTAAAAAATAAAACAGTGAAAAATAATCTTTAAAACCATCATACTTTACTATAATTACAAAAAGAGAATATAAAATTTTAGTCGACCGTCACTCAATAAAAATATCTCGAATTTAAGAAATTTGCGTATTATGCGAAGGTACAAATAAATTTTATTTATGGGTCTCTTATTGAAAAAAAGAAAAGTAACTTTCTTTCATTCTCATGTTTTTTTTTTTTAAAAAAAGTTTGTTTTAAGTTTTAACACAGAATCAGATGCTGCTTTTTAAACTTTTAAATCAATTTTTATTATTTACTTATCCAACCCTATGTTTTTTTTATCGGCATCCACCCTATGTTGTTAGTAAAAAAAAAAAAACAAGAGTTAATTGTTTTCAGGTCCCTTGAATTGATTTTTTTTAAGTTAACGTTTGTACTCCAACTTTAGTCGTTTCAAACTTTGAACTGTAATATAATATTAATTTATCTCAATTGATCTGCTGAAGCCGGTACGTATCTCTATGTCACGTCGTCATTAAAACGGCCACGTCAGGATACCTGGAAACAATTAATCCAAAATAACAAACCATTTTTGCATTTAATTTTTGGCTGTATATATTAAATATATTTTTAATGGGAGGAAACCAATTATAATATTATATATTTTTTCATTAATTGGAGGCATCAAGCAAAAGATAAAGGCAGTAGAAATCATTTATCTTAGTTGCTGTTGCTCTCTTCTCCGCCATATCACAATCACATCAGTGCAACATAAACAGATTTGGTCTAATGGCTACAGGTATGTTTCTTACAATTTTGATGCATGTAGGTTTTCACACAGGCCGGGACCCAATGTTGAAAATAAAAGGTTAGATTGAGTTTTTGGATTGAGTTTTATAGCTGTGGATGTAGTCCGCTTCGATTTGTGACTCTCAATGATGACAGCATGTTCGATGAGTCTCTCAATGGTTTCCAATTTTTCTTCTGATTTTTTTTTCCTTCTTTGGAGGCTACTGTCAAAAATCACAACTTTATACACTAATTCTATTGTTTTGATACCTTTTGCACTTCTTCTAAACTATGTTGTGATAGTCATAATCTATAGGCTGAAACTCTCAACCAATAAATAATAGTCAATTAGGTGATGTCACGTCAGATATATTTTGTTTGTTTATTGATTTAGATATTGATAGTTACTTACTGAATTACTTATATTTGTATATATTAGATCTCAGCTGGTTTGGTTCATCAACAATGATGCAAACAAGCATT
>JAYMTH010003218.1:0-11233 GCA_036897465.1 Pelargonium australe | reverse complement strand
TTTTGAATATTAAATGATTTATATATAAAACTGAATTAAACGTACTATTACATTAGATTGACCAATCAACGAGTATAGTGAAGACCGAGTGAAATCGTCAACCGCAATATTAGAATAGTCTACTTCATAAAGTAAAAATGTGTACATCTAACTCTAAGTCGACCTACATCACATAAGAGTCTACCAATTGTGAATCTCCCAAACAAGCACTGTCTTGTCTAAGCTTAATAGGAAATAAACAAGTAAATAAATGCAGCCAAAACAAGCTAGTGAAGTGAACTGAAGCATCCAATCCATATTCCATTCTGACTACAGCTTCCTTCATTGCTACATACATTTAAAACATTCAATAAACTTTCACATCCAACTTATGCTTTCATCTTTTTACCCATAATTCTTATTGGGTTGGGGGAATTTAGTTCAATGAGATAGAAAGGAACCCAACCAATACCCACCTAACAATCATTCTTTTTTCCAAGAAATAAAATAAATGGTTAATCATCCTTACAAATTGCAATGCTAACTAGAAGGTGGATATGTAACATACAATCAAATGTTATTACAATAATTAGCAATTTAAAGTTGAAGAAAGATAAAATGAAAGAAAAGCTATAGGCAAATTTCAGAAAATCCTCTTTTCCCGTGCTTTTTTCTTGTTTCCTTTGCCCTCAAATTTTGCATATCCAAAACAGATAGTTTCAATTCAAGTAAATCACTGTAGCATCATAAAATTAAAGCAACACCAGTTATGAATATGATATTGATACCGGCATCTTCACACCCCCAGCAAGCAAGCTGTGGTAGGCAATGGCAAAACCAAGATCAACTTCCAATAGCAGTAGACATGAAATATAAGACATACCAATAGAAGCTGCTACGCAGTTGTTTTTTCCATAAAATAAAATATAAAGGAAAGTGATAAGATTCACATCCATAGTTGTGTGTGAGGGCTAAAAGCTCACAAATACAACCTCAAACATACAATGGAAACTCCGGGTTAAAAGCCATAGAAAACCTTAAAATTCAGTGCTTCCAACCAACACTGGAACAAGAAAACCATCTGTTGATAATTGAACACCACAACAATATATATTTAAATAAATCAAAATCAAAGAACCAAAGGGCCTATTTCGAGAGCAAAGGAGCTAGGTGTGGAATAGGTTATCAATGTGAGTTTATTAAGCTCTAAGATTCACAGAAAAATGGCTTTCCTTTTTCTATCAAAGCATACATACCATTTCGCACCTTATGGTTCACAGCATATAAATGCAGTCGTGTTTGTCATAAATAATTTCATGAACTGAAATACTGAAACTCTCATGATATAAACCAAAAACCTGGATACAACAAATAAACCTCTAAAAAGTGTAGACGCCAAAATGTGTTTGCAGCAATTTGGTAAAAAAAAACAAACTAAATGCAAAGATCACGACCAATATCTAGCACTAGTCTTAAAGTTGATCATTCCATTATATCAAAGAATAAAAGATACTATTACAGTTTACCAGTAATCATATGCAGAAAAATATATTCATTTACCGTAGGACATCCCACTACTGAGCAAGCTGATCCTAATCATTTCTCCACCTGGCAACATAAATAACAAGCGTAAGCAGCAAGGTGAACTCAATGAGCTAAATAGGAGGTAAGGCAAAACATTAGGTGATGAAAATCTAGGTTTGAGCAATACCTACAGATATGAATGAAAAGACAAAGGATGAAAGAACTTATACACTATAGATAGCCTTGCTATGAAAGAAGATTACTGAAAAACAAGCACCTTACCTTGAACACACCTTGTTGAAAAATCAGACAGATGATTCAAGTGTACACATTTTTCTCTTATTAACTGGAATATATGTAAAGGGCTGGACCGCCATTTAAGAGGCGGAGGATGAGCTCCACATATATTGGGGCAACGCTCATGCAAGTTCATAAAGACACCCCTTGAAATGCTATGACATGTGCAAAAAACAGCATTATGTTGCTCAAGTTTTTGAGAAAGGAAAGTAATTAATGTTTAACTTCAAAAACCAGAAAATATTCAAGTACTTCAAGAAAGTCAAATATTCAATTGCTTCCAGAAAGGCAATAAAACATGTTCTGTATGATTGTTCTCTCTAAAACATTCCTAAGCTGTACAAATTAGAATGAAAAGAGTCGAGAGTATTCTCTCATCTATGGGGATTCCTTAATTTAACCAAAAAAATTAGGGTTTTAATTTTCCACCCCTAGAAATACAACCTTGATAGAAGACAAAATGATAGCAGTGAGCAATCTGATATTATCTTCAACTGGTATAGAAGTCCATATACCAGACAACCAAGAGCTACAACAATTGTGTCACGGTCATTTGGAATGCGGAGGCCCATGCCACCTCCGAAAAATGAGTAATTACAGTGGGGCACCACCATGAAAGGATTATGCTCAAGTCAGATAACCCTTTCCTCCATTGCACCAACTGTATCTGTATTACCACATTGGCAGACTTAATGAAGGAAATGATATGCACTGCTGGGACCAACAAACGCCGAGAAGTCATGCAGGATCTAATAGGACGGGCTTCTGTAAGACTCACATAGAAGCATGCAGAGAAACAACAGTTGCTCAATCCTCAGGATCATCTAGATTTCACAGCCGGATTTACAGCCATGTGCCTCTCAATCAATTTGTCCACAAAGGATCGTATCTGCACATTGATCACACAAGGAAAACAACAATGAAAAAATGTTTTGAAAAAGAGCTAAAATAGCACGAATGTCAATTGTATCAAAAAATAAGCATTCAAAGAATGGTGAATTTTAAACCACAAAGGTTTCATAAGAAGTTTCGCTGCTGTGTGTGTTTCCACCCAATAAGTTAGGATTTTCATTTATTACAATTCTATGACGCACATAACGAGAGAGAGAGAGAGGTATAGTATATCTGATTGGCCTCCTCTTTAGTCAACAGAAATGTTTGCTTTGTATATAGTACAGATGCATTATAAGTCAACACATAAATAGAAAGCACACCTTATTCCTACGCTTAGAATCAAGAAACACAGAAACAACCATGGCTTTCTCCGCATCTGTGGCCTGCTCCATGACCTGAAATGTCTAATCCATTAGCATCACTTTTGTTTTTGTACATAAATATATAGGATGAAAGAAACAAATTCAAGAGAAGCAATTGACCTTTGTTGCAGTTTTCTTCATGATTGACTTGTACCCCTCTTTATCGATTTTCCTTGATTTATAAAGGGGCATGAGCAATGATGCAACATAATCTACAACTGCCTGCTTAATGCGGTCTGCACCTCTAGGTTGCAACTCCTTGTTGATAGTCACTTGTGAAACAGATCCCTCATTTGCTAGTCCAGCATGATTCCAGGTTGGTAGTTTTGAACTTGTGTTTGAGTCCTCTTCATCCTTTACATGCATAGTCCTATTGAAAAAATCAGAATCAGCCGCAGCTGCTTGAGATTGCCACCTCTCAATAGCATGATAGTCTTTTACTCCGTCACCACCGCCAGTATCAACCCATGCTTTAGTAAATATACTGCTGTCCACCGCGGCACTTTCTCCAGAATGCTCCCTGAAATTCATCTGACATGCAATCTCATTTGAATGGCTCCGCTGTGAGAGGTTATCCACAGACATTTTTGAGCTATCAAGATTAACACACGCAGCAGAGAAATCAAGCGACCAATCCCTAACCCTGCAGTTCCTAGAGTCTATTTCTGATATACAATCTTGCCTTCCCAAGACACCACCAGACCACTTCCTTCTAAGCTCAGACTCGTCCATTTGAGCATATTGTTCCCGTCTAGCAAACTTATGAAAGGAGGGTATCTTTGGAAGCTGTAGGGATGCGTAGCCTTTGGCTCCTGAAGATGCATAAGCCTGCAATGTGCAATACTGAATTAGATAACAAAAGTCAAAACAGAGGAAAGGAAGAGGGGCTACATGATTAAGGGAAGAAATTAAATATAGCCTGGGAACTATAAAGCATTGTCACTTAAGTAGTATCTTATGTAATTATATCAGCACGATATGGGAAAATACACTACACAGAGGTACCATCCTGCAACCATTTATAAAAAAAACTGGCAAAAATCACGTCAACAGCTTTGACCATGATCCAAGATAAAAACTATGCGTTATATTTAACTAATAAAATGACAATATTTATTTTCTCAAAGAAAATACTAAAATATTGTATAAGACAAAGGTAAAGAATGACCGCATTTCCTAAGTAGCTCATAACCATGAATTTAGCACTTTGCAGCGCCTCAACTAATCAAACTATAGTAATTAGAACATAAACCAACCTCGGCAGCTGCGAGGGCTGCAGCTCGGGCTGCTTCTGCTGCAGCAAAGGCAGCCTGTTCTTCTTCAGACATTGGAAAACTGTTGTCCTCCCCCTTAACATCCAGCTTGCCTACTGAACCTCCAGACTTGGATGAATTAACCTCTGATTTTGAATCGTTGATGAAATCCAACTTAGCTGGTTTGCAATTTACTTTACTTGGCAGCTGGTACCCGGCAGATGCAGGAACCTGCAAGCTTCCTTTATTATCCATAGTACCATGATGTGTGCGCAGTGGCGGCTTTCCTGAAGTTGGATCTTTATGGAGTTTGCTCCTTGAAGAGTCTACAGCAGTTTGCCTCAACAACTTCAGTCGACTGTTAGAAGCCTTTTCCTTGCGGAAGACTTCAAGCCACACATTGACCAGCTGACTAGCAATAGCACGTATGTCACGGCTTGTATGTACACACACCTTTTCTTTCACGGTTTTCCCTATACCTACAATAACAGTTGTATCTGATTTAGAAGACGAGTGAAAATAGACATAGTTCTTTATGGGTGAGTGTTTTATTTTTTTTAAGTCGAAGAATATATTGTTTTCCCTGTACTATAAGCTCTTACACTGTAGCTGGAAGCAACTTCTGGAGTGGGATTCTTTTTAAATGGCAGTTGTGCATTACAAAATAAATTAAGTGAAGTTCAGATGAAAAATCTACTGATTTTGTCTGTCTGAAATTATAGAACAAGCAAAGGAAATGAGATCACTACCTGACAAACGCACTGCAAGTAAATCAGTTGAAACACGCACAAGAAGACGAACACAATGACGCAAGAGTTGAGTCCCATCCTTTCCCATAGAATCCTATCAAAATTCAGACAAAAATAAACTCTCAGAATTCCCAGTTTTAAGTGATAAAATAATTACCAACCAATAGCTCAAATAAGTATGGCTACATACATGAAATTCAAATAAATTTCAATTCAATAACAAATGGAATTGTTAATTGACGTACCAGTATCCATGAGTTGAGTTTGGTAAGCCCTTTTCTGGTCCCAGCAAACGACTTCAAGGTATCAACAGGAAGATGCAACAAGTCTTTCGCAAGATGCAATCTTCCTGCAGTGGTTTTTGCATTAAAGAACATATCCTGTAATAAAGCTTCTCTGGTCAAAATTTGGGTGCCATCCAAGGAGCTCTTGTACAGGGCATTGGAGAGTTCAACTGCATCAAGTCTTGTTGTTATATCCCTAACTTCATCCCGTTCACTATCTGTCTGTCTTTGGGCGGCCTTCATTGCCTCTATTTCTGCAGTGTAATCATTTCCTGTCCTGAATATGTCAATTATACGCACTGCCTCCCGTAGTCCGCTCATCATTGCACCACCAACTGTGTCAGGATGCTCCTTGCAGGTGGCCTCACCGGCAAAAAATAAACAATTATCGACAGGTCGACCCAATATATCATAGTCTTCTCCAGATGCTCCAACAGCAACATAAGAATACGCACCATAGCTGAAAGGGTCCCTACCCCAGTCTGTAACTACTGATGCAACTGGATCGGGTACTGAAGACTCCCCAAAAAGTTTCCGCAAAACCATTAATGCATGACCCACATGATCAGACGAGCTCATATTTTGGCCATCTATGGCAGCTTTACCGACCACCAAAGCAATTAGAACAGGAGCCCCAACAGTTTTCCTGACATTCCAGAACATGAAGCACTGCCCCCTCATATGTGTTTCCTCGGCAGTGGCTCCAAAGTAATCCACAGAATCATCCCAGAAAATTTCTGGAAATTCCAAAACTACTTTATTAAGAACTCCAAAACCAAGCCTCTGGACAGAAGAAAGTTTCCATTGAGGTAATGGTGGGGAAAACTTTATGGCTTCTGCTTTCAAACACCCAAGTGGCACCGTAATGAGGACAGCATCTCCTGAAAACACACTGCCATTTGATGTGGAAACTGTCACATTGTTACACTTCCCATCACTCACTTTTGAGTCCTTCGTTGTATACGACACATCTGTTACAACATGGTTCAAGTGAATGCTAAGTCCTTCTCCAAGAGACTCAACAACAGAACTATATCCCCCTTTTATCATACAATGAGGACCTCCAAATCCTCCATAAACATCATCCTGATTCCAATAGGGAAGAGATACTTCCTTAAGCAAAGCAGCACAACCATACTCCAAGTGTGCAAAATGCCAATCCATGACCCTCCTCTCAAGAGGACTCAAAATTTCTTCTTCAGAATATCTTTTTTCACGAACTCTGACATCAGTATTCAATTTTTTAGCAGCAAGGATACTATCTCCTCGGTTTTGATGTCCAGTTTCTCCACTGTTAATTCCTAATCGAGCCATTCGGCGCCTGCTGAGGGCATACTCTAGACCATCCTCAAGAGACATCCTCATTGCTTGCTCCCCTTTCTGCGCAACAAGAAGAACCATGTCATCAAGGAGGCTGTTGTATTCTGCCTCCAAAGCTTCATCTAGGTCTGCAGGAACTTTCTGACCGGTTACTATATCATAAAGAGGGCAATCGCTGTTCAAAACAGTCAGCTCAAGGCCCAACTGAGCACAAACCAAAGAAGAAGGATCTGGTCTTCTTTCAGTATCCACATCAGCCTCAACACCTGTAATAATGCTAGCGCCAAGATCCACTGGAACTGAAAGAGATGAGCGGTCTGTATAAACACGACCACCTATCCTACTCCTAGCCTCAAGTACAGTGACAGAGAAACCCTGACGCTGCAAGTGACGTGCTGCAGTTAAGCCAGCAGGACCAGCTCCTATAACAATTATTTTTTTTCTGGCTTCTGAATCACACTGCAGATCACGGTTTCCTTCGGTGAGGTCACTTGAAGCAAATTGAGCACTGCCAGAATCATGAATTGGCTCTGGGCATACAAGTGGGACTGTTTTAATATCCAGCATTTCAAAAGACTGGACAGTACTTAAAATATCTGGAGAGACAGTTCTGTTTGGTGCTTTTGCATCAATAGAACCTTTTTCCTGGTAATCATCACCAGGGCATGCCTCACTTTCTGTTGGAAAAGGAATCTGATCTTTCGTGGCTTCTGATGTCTGATTTTCATCAACCACTTTTGCACCATTCTTTCCTTCAATGGAAGCATCAGTTGTCTTTATCTGACCAAGGATAAATGAAACCCCCTCCTCTGAATCTGCAATGGAGGCCCCTGAACTTGCTTCAAACTTCTTTTCTTCTAGAAGTTTGTAATTCAGCTTAGCACTAGGTTCTGTTTTATCCTTCTTCGACGCAATTCCAACATTTATATAACCCTGTATAAGTTTTAGTTAGCAATGAAATTTTAACTCAAGAAAAGTTGAATAACAAACTTAATTGAATCGCTGAAAGATATTTACAAAATTGAACAACGAATTACTGCAGAACTTAGGACAATACAAATAACGAGTAGGACTATTACATTTGATAAATAAATAAAAATAAATAAAAATAAAAAACAGAATATGAATAACACTTTGGAATTTGTAAATAAACTTACACTTTGATCGAGAAATGTATATATCTCCCTAATAAAGGAAACATGAGATGGTTCATCTTCCGAAGGAATATCACTGACTCCACACTCAGAAAGAGGCAAAACACGGCTGACATTTTTATTCCAAAGACCTAAAATCTGATTCCTGAAAGAAAAAACAGCAATGCAATTCTGATTAGGTACAACAATTCATAACAGGTCCGAGAAATAACTTAGTAACCAGCAAAGTCAGTTCTTAAAAGGCATAGGCATTGTATGTGCAGGAATTTGCCATAGAACTGCACTGCCCCCATTGATTCTATACACACAAACCTAAAGATACAAATCTAAGTATTTCAAACTCCTAATAATATCCCTTTCTCTTACAACAGATCTGAAAACCATGTTTTGTTGAACCCAATATCCAACTTCCGATTAATAGTGTTCGTTCAAGATAGCATCTCATAGAAGAAATCTAATAATAAATGGCTGTTGGCTACATGTGAAAACTTTAGAAGCCAGACTTCTTAGAAGGTCCAAATAAGAAAATAGAAGAGAAGCAGCAGAGCCAAGTGGACATCTTTTCTTGTCTTTTGTCCCCCTCAAATACCTGAAGTCTAACTGTCTCAGCAATCTTATGTTGACAACTTTACCATAGAAGTTGGAGGACCAAAAAAATTATTTTGTTGGTATATTGGAGCCAATTTGAATAATAAAAAATGAAAACCTACATTTTTCCTAAATTAGAGATTACCCATCTTTGCTGTATTTTATGTAACTATCCATAAATCAATCAAATGATTCTAAGTTTCAATATGATCCAAATATTTTGAAGGAAAAAACGTGGCTTTCACAGTAAATATCATGTAACTACACTGAATAAAGCGCTAGCAGTTTAAGGAGATAACCACAAACCTGTACTCCAAATATTCCTGAAGTCCGCCTTTACGCTTTAAAACTTCCTTGAACTTAATTCTCTCAACTGGACCAACAGCATGAGCTTTCAGGCCCGCTGATACCGCTGCTGCACCACAAGCTTCAGAATCTGTCACTAAATTTAAAGAGGGACCAAACTTGTCTCGCACTCTTGAAGATCGATCGCTATCTATAACCTGGTGACTATCAAGAAATCTTTGGTCAAGCATTAAATTCTCCCAATCAGCATCCCCCTCATAAGCCATGTCCCTGTGCCTATGCCTCTTCGGCTTGCGCGAACGCAAGGAGGCAGATGCCTTATTATCTTTGTTTCCTGAACTAGATGGGCGTACCACCTTTTCTAGATAACTTACATTTTGGTCTGGACTGGTAGATGGAGAGGAGGCTTCATTGGCTTCCTCAATAAGAATAGGATAACCAGTACCCTTGGATGTATCAGAAGATCTATTTTGATTTGAAGTAGAGTAGCGCATTGGACTTGAGGAAGCAACCTCATTTGGATGAAGTCCATGGGAGGATGGCTTAGAGATGTCACAGGTTCCTAAGGATCTCTCTTGTTGATCAATCTCTGAAGCAACCCGAAACTTATGTACTCCAGAAGATGTAGCAGTACCATCAGATAATATAGGATTCTCCTTTTCCGAAGAAACTGATGCAATATCTGGCTCCTTGATGCAAGTATTTGAGCCATCAAACTTGCCACACATTTTACGCACCTCAGATGCTGCCATGGCAGACTCTGATGAGCAAGGCTGAATCTGCTGGGAAACTTTTGGACACAAATCACAAGCAAATCCATTCTCATACTTCACCGCTTCCCCTAATTTATGGCAATGAGAAGAATTTTTGTTTGATGATGGATGTTCATTTGGATCTTTGGAAGCATTTTCACAGTGTTCAATATCACCACCCTCAGATTTTTTATCCAATAAATAGTTTAAACCACTGTTGAACTCGCCCTTATTCAAGCCACGGATTTCTTCCATCTGCATTGGTGCAGATATGGAATTGGAGACTTCATCATCCTGCCCAAAAGTACTCTCCTTTTTAACAGAACAAGGCTGTAACCCATCTGTATTTTCAGTTCCCAGATTAACCTTCTGGCAGGAATCATAACACTTGTCCTTGACTTGATGGCAATTACACAATTTTGTGTTCCCATTGCAAATCTCAATTGAACCACAGGTGCACATACCATGTCCCTCTTGAAAATTTGGGCCATTTAGGTCCACCATGGGGTTTTCATGAGTTCCTTCAGATTGGGATTCAAGAAGTGCACAATCAGGAGCTTGTACCTCTGAACACTGATTTGGAGAAGCATACAAAGGTCTCCTTACATCCACATGCTGAAAACCCTCTGAGACACATTCAGAGGTAGGGTTCAGATCATCTTCAGTTTTCTGATTCCCACTTTTCTGTCTCAGATTAGGAGATGCGCGAGTCTTCTTAATGGAACCAGATTTTCGGATGTAGGCTGATAACGAGTCTTCCAGATTTTCATCCATAGAGTGACTAGGACCTTCCCCAAGCGAAGTGCCTTCCACATTTTGATCCTTTGACGGACTACATTTGAATCCCAGAGAATCTAACTCGGCATCAGTTGAACCACGGCTCTCAACTGCTTTCTTTGGATAATCAGTCTTGCTTCTCCTCACTTTACTCTTAATTCCATACCCTTCATCCATTGTCGCATCAGATCTATTAACACCCGTTTCATGGCCATTCTCAACCGTCTTTGATGGCACTTCCACATCCAGGATTTTATCCTCCAAAGGCCTGTTGCAGGACTCAACCGTACTCAAGGCACAACCCCTAATTCTTCCAATTCCAGATCCACCATCTTTCTTGGGGCCCTTCAACTTCTTCCTAAAGCTAGCCAGGGTATCATCCATTCCCCCCAAATCCACACTCTGAACCGCCATCTTCTCCTCCATAACCTTACCCTTGGTGCCCTTTTCACCTTCGAACTCCAATCCCACCTTAACCTTCTTAGGGTTTCTCGTCTTCTTCACCTTTAACAGAGACCCAATCGGCTCATCATCGTCTGCATCGAGGCCAATTCCAACAGGCTTTGACCTTTTCTTCAACCCAGACTTCTTCTCTTCACCCTCCATATCTCCTTAGCCCTAGCTTCCACCAAAAATCCCTTCACCCTTTTGCAACCTTACCCCAGCTTTACCAAGCAAATCCACATGCAATGATCTGGAATAGGAATCAGCATCTTCAACCACTCTATTACCAAAACAACAAACCTATCTTCACATACAACTCAATCCCCAAAAGCATTGAAAGCCAAAACAACAATACTGAAATTGAGAAATTGAAACAAACCCAATTCACCCAAACATCCCAACAAACCCATCAAACCCCAAAAACACTCCCAAACAATTTTTTTCAAAAAAGGAAAACATAAAAGCCTAGAGCTCAAGCAAATTGAGATTTCCTTCAACCCAATACAGTCCCAGTAACTACAAATACCAATGAGGTTCTCTTCACTCTAAT
>JAYMTH010003217.1:0-11233 GCA_036897465.1 Pelargonium australe | reverse complement strand
TGACTTGCTTAACCCTATAAGAAATTGGGTCATCGTTTTGTGGCCTATCAAAGGTTAAAAAGGTAAATTTTATATTCACTCCGTTTTATAATGAGTGTCATGTTTATCTAAATTTTTTATTCCTAAATAAGTGTTGTTCGTTGTGTTGAATCTGTTTGACTTGCTTAACCCTATAAGAAATTGGGTCATCGTTTTGTGGCCTATCAAAGGTTAAAAAGGTAAATTTTATATTCCCTCCGTTCTATAATGAGTGTCATGTTTGTCTAAATTTTTTATTCTTAAATAAGTGTCATGTTTCTATTTTTAGATTATTATATTATTGTTTCATTTGGAGACGGAAATGAGTAAATGTGTCGTGTTGACGATGACTAGTATAAAATTAAATGACAAACTGTTTTCTGGGAGCATGTTTGTTAATTGTTACAGAAAAATTCATGTGTTTGTTTTGCCAGCAAAGAATGTTCAAACATAGTATTAAAAATTGTGTTGATTAAAAGTCAAATTTGAAACTGAGTTTGGTGATCTTTATCTCCTAATATCTGCCTAAAACAATGGAAAATGAAACTTTATTTGTAATAAATTTTTTTTGCAGCACGAAAAAAAACTTAAATATTTTTATTGTGGAACTTTTATTGGCGTTTTGATATGAAAATATAGTAGTTACAAACGCTATTGGTGTTGTTAAAAAATATTTATCGACGTATGTTTTTTAGTAAACCACTTGCAAGTTGTATTGGTGTGATTACTAATATTACATTGAGACGCATTGCACGTGTATCACTCATGCACTAAAAATGCATTCACATACTTTTAAATTAATCATTTTTCTATAAGTTGAGCTTGAGACAAGTTGCACGTGTATCACTCATGCACTAATAACACATGAAACAAACATTTCTTATTTTTTTCCTGTAAAAACATATAACCCACCCCATACCGCATGGGTGGAGACTCGAATTTGAGACCCCTAAAAAATCCAAAACGTTTAATTGTTTGGGTCAACCTACTTTGGTTTTAAATTAAAATTTTAATATCACAAAATCATAATATTTGTTAAAAAGAAATATTTAAGGAAATAAAAGAAAGCAAATCCCAAATGATTTTGTTAACTTTTTTTTTTCCACGTCGAAAAGACAATGCATAAGATAACTAAAGAGTTTCAACTTACTAACGAGACAAAATTTAGACAAATTTGTATAATTAAAGGACATGATGATCACATCGATCATGTCTAATTGGGTCCTTTAATTGTTCAATTTAGTCTCAATCGAAAATTTAGTAAATTTAACTGTAACGCGATTGACGTATAAAAAAAAATCTAACGTATGACCTACTTTAATGACACCATTATAAATTAGGTCAATTGTAAAAATAACATAACTAAAGGCCCAAATTTGATATCAATTAATCATATCCAATTGGGTCTTTCAATTGTTCAACTTAGTCTTAATTGGAAAATAAGCCAATTTAACCGTCATGCAATTGACATAAATCTCACGTCTAATCTACTTTTATGGCACCGTTATAAATGGGGTCAATTGTAGAAATAACATAACTAGAGGCCCAAATTTGATACCAATTGAGAGCAAAATAAATAGTTAAGTACAAAAAAGATCATTTAATTAAATAATTAAACTATAAAAAGAAAAAATACTTTTTGTTTAAGCATTTCATTAATTATTATCGTGTTAATTAATTATAAAATTTGCCTTTTGTTCTCTTTTTGTCACCTGTTTGCTTGTCTCGACGCGCATGTCGTTTTGTCTCATCCAGCCAGACCCTATTAATTTTATTTTATTTTCTCTCTCCCAAACAGACCCTTTCGGATTCAAAATCAAAAATCGTCTCCTTCATTAGACTAAACTAAACAACTATATTTACAGCTACGCGCTTTCTCTTCTTCTTCTTTCCTCCCAAACTTAGAAACAGTGAAGCCGAAGTTCAGATTCTCCACCGATTCTCGTCTCAGCTTTCTTCGATTCGTCTTCAGATTCAGGTAATGGCTCCATTTTCTCAAACCTGTTTGGTTTCCGAGAAAACATCAATATGCTGTGGAGTTTGATCTGTGTAGCGTAACGATTCTGACTAGTGGAATTTTAATTTTAGTCATTTTTGGATGATTATTTCAGTTTAATGTTGGTGTGGATGGCTGTGAGGTTCTGAAACTTTGATTCCTTTCTTGTTCCTGCGTTTTTTTTCTTCTTCCAAACGGATCTTTTTGCTGAACTACTGCTTGCGGACACCATAGGTTCGCTGTTTTTGTTAATTTTAGCAGCTCTGTCGCAATGTTTTCAGTTTTGTCATTATAGTTTTGGTCTGGATTTTGATTTTGTCGCTAGACTTTAAAATTTTATGCACAGTTTGTATTATAGTAGCTTCTTTTTCTTAAAGCTGTTTGGTTTCCGAGAAACACATTCGCGACAAAATAGTATAAATTGCTGTGGAGTTTTGATCCGAGTAAAGTAACGTCTCTGGTCAGCGGATTTATACTCTTTTCTACTCTCTTTTGCATGTTTTGTTTTGTATTTTAGTTTGTTGTTCGTTCGGATTACTAGAGCCTGGCTTTGAGGTTCTGAAATTTTGTGGAACCACTGCTTGTGGAAACCATAGGTTTGCTGTTTTTTGTTAATCTGACTCTGATTGTTGTTTTAGCTGCTTTGTAGTTGTGTTTTCTGCTGTCATAGTAATTTTGATTTGGATTTTGATCTGATGGCTAGATTTAATTAATTTATCTACAATTGCACTATATTAGCTTCATTTTCTTAAAGCTGTTTGGTGTCCAAGAACAAATCCATGGCGAAGTAGCAAATTATATGGTGGAGTTTTGATATGTGTAATGTAACGTCTCTGATCAGTGGGCTTTTATTTTGTGTCACTGTTTTTGTTTGTTTTGGTGATTATTTTAGCTTATTATTGGTGTGGATTACTCGAGCCTTGCTGTGAGGTTCGGATTTTATTTCTTTCTTGTTTATGCGTTTTATCTGCTTCCGAATGTGGATTGTTTACTGCTTTTGGAAACCCTAGGTTCAGTAGTGTTTTTAATTTGACTCTGATTGTAGATTTTAGGGATCAATTTGGGTCAAAACACCTTCATGACCAAATTGGGTCTTTTACTTTTTTTTTTTTTTTTTTTTTTTAATAAAAAAAATCAATAAAGAATGGTTAGTGTTTTCTGCTTTCTCATTATAATTTCGGTTTGGATTTTGATTTTATGCTAGACTTTAATCATTTTAGCTACTATTGTACTCATCATGCTTGTTCTAGATAGCTTGCTGAATCTCGTATGCATTAAGTGTTACTGTAATACCTTCTTTTTTCTTCTTTTAATTTTCCCTGCTTTCTTTTCTGCTTGTGATATTGTATCATTTGCATAGCCTCTCTTGAGGTAGCGCTGTGGAATTATGCCTTTTTTGTATTGAAATACAGTCATACATGGAGATTTTAGTTCTTGTATTCAGTTTGCAACTTTGCATTATAAGGAAGATGCTTGGGTTCACGGTTAATAGCATACGGGGTAATATAAAAGATTTCTAGTTCTTGGAAAAGCATAGGTACTTACTTTTGTTCCCTCTCTTAAATAGCACATAATAGTTGGATATATTGAGTGGCATAGACGATGATTCCTTGTGCTAATAAATTTGATGTCCTTTTCTAGGAGGGTTTTTTCTTGTCTCACAATAGATGTAAATTTTTAATTTATGTCTTACAAAAGTTAACGTGGCAATTTCTTTCTTGTGATGCTTGTTATTGTAGTCATTCCGTTTTTAAGAAATTGTTTCATGATCTAACTTCTTTCATTAGTTCTCAGGTTAAGGGATAATGCCAGAGATTCAGTTAGGAGCACATACTGTGCGTTCTCATGGAGCTAAAGTATTAAGGATACATATGCATGACTGGTTGATTCTTGTGCTCTTAGTGGTGATAGAAGGTGTTTTAAATATTATCGAACCGTTTCACCGCTTTGTTGGAAAAGATATGATGACAGACCTGAGTTATCCACTGCAAGGAAATACAGTTCCCTTTTGGGCTGTTCCTGTATGTTTTCACCTTAAAGAAAAATAGTACACGATTAGATTGTTAAATGCATGAGATTTGTTCATATTATTGGAATTAGAAATGATTCTTCCTCCATTTCTTGTGACAGCTGATTGCCGTATTGTTACCTTTCGGTATCATTATTGTCTACTACTTCATCAGGAAAGATGTCTATGATTTGCATCATGCCATATTGGGTATTTCTTTTCTTCCTATCTGGAATCTGTACAGCTAGCAATTGTTGTTTCCTTATTAGAGTGATACGATTGCAGTACTCAGTGATGTATTTATATCTGTTCAGGCCTCTTATTTTCTGTATTCATCACCGGAGTTCTGACTGATGCAATCAAAGATGCTGTGGGTCGACCTCGTCCAGACTTTTTTTGGCGTTGTTTTCCTAATGGGATTGGGGTGGGTCCTCAAACTTCTTTAATCTTTAGTGTATTTATTTCCTTGAACTGTTTTTGTACTTCAATCATTTCTAATTAAGTTTGTGATGTTCAGGTGTACGATAATGTGACAAGCAATGTTCTGTGTACTGGAGATAAGGCTGTCATCAAGGAAGGACATAAAAGTTTCCCAAGTGGCCATACCTCTTGTAAGCAGTTCAATCATTGCCAGTTTCATGTGGTCGACTTTTGATGCATGTTTAGTACTCATTTTCTAATACCCTCTCTTATTGTCAACCCTTTCCCTCTACTTGAAACAATATTTCTAAGAGATCTTGAGAATAAGGGTGCTGTATATTCCTCTATACTGCAGTTTTGATGATTAGTTTTCTCTGTACACATGATATGTTCTATTACATAATGGAAACTAGGGGATAGGTGAACTACCCTCTGTCCCGGCCATTGTAGCATGTGTAACTTGTTTGCATTACAAGTGAAAACTCATTGACATTTGGTTTACTTATGATTTATGAAGGATATGATAATTGCTGTTTGTTTGTTTGCTGCAGTTTTGTTCCATGCAACAACCCTAACATAGGAACACTCTTTTTATTGATATGCAGGGTCCTTTGCTGGTCTTGGCTTTCTTGCCTTGTACATGGCCGGAAAAATCAAGGTTTTTGATCGCAGGGGACATGTTGCCAAGCTTTGTATCATTTTTCTGCCATTACTTGTTGCAGCTTTAGTCGGAGTTTCTCGAGTTGATGACTATTGGCATCACTGGCAAGATGTATTTGCTGGGGGTCTATTAGGTCTGCTCATCAACGACTTGTTGTCAAACATTATATATTGCTACTTCTGAGGCTCCGATTCTTATTCTACTGTCTGTTTTGTAGGGCTGACCGTTGCTTCATTTTGCTACTTGCAATTCTTTCCTCCGCCATATGATGTTGATGGTATGTGGTACCTTTCTCTGCAGTTATTTTCAATACAATGTTGCTTTGTCTTATGTTCCATATCTTGTACTCCCTCCACCCGAAAATAATTGTCCTGTTTCCATTTTGAAAAAAAAAAATATAAGGAAAAGTTAGCTAGTGTCGTACATTTCCTCTTATATTCCTATGAACATGTGTTGTAATAAACTCAAGGGATACTAACTTATTATAAGGGTATTATTTTTAATTTGTGCATAACTAACATCCTAAAAAAAGGAAATAGGAAACTTTTTTGGGACGGATGGAGTATTTGGTTTCCCTTTGAACTTGTACATACATTGGTTCATACTTAGTCATCAGAACTGTAACATCCTATATTTACAAAGTATGACGTTTGTTGCTGCATTGATATATGAAACATCAAACAATTGAGCTACAAATGTCCATGCAGTGTTCCTGATAATGTACTGTAAATTTGTACTGATAAAGTTACAGTGTAGAAGTATACGCACAATCAAGCATAGTTACTATTGGGTTTCGGAAATGAGTTAAAAGGCCGAAACAACTTTTAATAAGTGAAACATGAGTATGGATGGGATTGGGGGTAGAGGTAATTCAGATTGAATTGATAAAGAGTAACCTGAATCCGATCCAAAAGGGGTTTGAATCAAATCTTATTTTAGTGTAAAATGTGCGGATTTGCCCAACCCGGCCCAATCTATATTTTTTGTGTGGAATAAATCCGACCCAAATTTTTTGGTTGGATTGGATTGGTTTTTAAGTCCAGCTGGATTTTCGAAGCCCGCAGGTTTGGATTCAAATGGCCATATCTAATTGGGGTTTTGGCCCTGAATAGTGAGAGATAGAAGCGCTTAAGAGCGATTAGTGAACGTCGTCACACTCCCTGATCCTTTGTGGATATAGATAGATCAACCTGAAAGTGCATTAGTAGTTTGAATCCTTGCACTGTTGTTACTTTGTAGTTTGTACTGGTAAAATTATGGTCGAGAAGTATTTGGACAATATTTGAAAGATTTGAACTTTGTTCCTTTGTCTGATGAACCCAATCCGTTGTTTCACTCCCCTCAGTGGCCACAAAACTTTGCATATTATCTATCGGGTTTTGGTAAAAATGAATGAAAAGCTGAAAAGTGAGTATAGCTGGCAGGTTGAGCCTTGAGACTTAGACTACACTTAATTAGACTAAACTGGAAGTGCACAAGTAGTTTGGAACCTTGTACTAAAGTGTCTTGTGAATCTGAATCCGGGTTTGCAGGTTGGGGACCTCATGCTTATTTCCAGATGTTGGCAGACTCGAGAAGCGCTACTCAGGAAACTAACGCAAATCATCATCATCTCGCTTTACGGGAAGCAGAGCTTGAAAACGTTTATGGCCGTTCTCAGTACGACATGGAGACACCAGTGGAGAATTCCCGGGATACTAGTCCGATTCTCGATGGAATGGAAAATGGGAGAAGAAATTAACTCGGGCTCTCAGGGCTGTAGAGAATGAAAACGGAGATAGCTACCAGATGTGCATATTTTGTAAGATCTGTAGAAGAATGTGTGAAGGTTAGTAGTTTGATATATCTGAAACCAAACCTTTTACACAGATTTTGAGTTGATATTTTGCTAAATTTGATTCATTTTTCTGTTAGTTGTGTCCTATGCTTGTATGATCTTTTGAGTACCGAATCCTGAATAGTTCAATAGCTTTTTATATCCGTTTATCGATTTCAGGTCGGTTTGAAAAAGGCACACAAACCCAACCTTTAAGGGGTGTGGGTTGTGTTTTGGGTTTTAGTACAAAATGTTCGTGTTTTGGAGCGAGTTTGGATAACCCGACACGAATTTCGATATGTGAGACCTGAACCCAAAACTATGGGTTGGGTTTCAGGTGCTCGTGGATTCGATCCAAATTATCAGTTGTAGTTTGGATCTTAATCGACCGGTTGGGTTACCATTTCAAATAGGAAAAGGAAAACATTAGTATGACTATGTATTTAGCAGAAACAATGCTGTATACATATTAAATGTATTTGCTCTAACGCTGTCAGTTTAACCTGACGTTTCGGGTGGATCTGACAATTTGAATCGTGGGGCGGGTTAGGAAAACTTGTGTGTTTGTGTTTTGCTCCTTTTTATCAGTCCATGCCTTTTTTACTGAGTGACGAGATACGTTAGAACTAATAAAGTGTATATCGATAAAAACATGTGTCAAACTGATTTGATCTATTCAACACCGAAGCCCACATTGGTAGATAAGTCTCAAGTCCGAGACACGAGAATTGCAGGAGTATTAAAACTTTGTAGGAATAATAAATTTAAACATGGACCATTACAAATAAATTGAATAATGATTTAGATACATATATTATAAAATTATTTCTTCATGTTTGTAATTACATGTGATCTATTGATTCAATTAATGTGGAACCATTCATCATCATCTAAGTTCAAAAAAGAAGCCAAGGCTTTAAAATCCATAGCTCCAATATATGAGTCCTCATGAAGATCACCATGTTGCTTCAATGGCCTAATCCACCAATCCACCGTTGATTCCTCCACTGGATCATGATGATCTTGATCATCACCTTTATTATTTTCTCCACCACTTGATTTCTGATGATCCTCTTGATCAACCCTGACCATCTGATCCTTATCTTGATCTTGATTTTGATTGTTATGATCTAATGGATGTGGAATGTTGATGACTTTTGTGCACCTTACAGCCTTTGCTCTGACCACCGTCTGATTGATCTGGTGGTCATGATTCTTGTTTTGTTGATCATGATGATGATCAAGTGGGTTTGGGATGTTGATGATCTTTGTGCACCTTACAGCTCTTGTTCTGTCCACCGTCTGATTGATCTGATGATCATGATTCTTGTTTTCTTGATGATGATGGTGATCTAGTGGGTGTGGAATATTGATTGCTTTTGTGCACCTTACAGCTCTTGCTCTGACCACCGTCTGATTGATCCGATGACTATGATTCTTGTTTTCTTGATGTGGATATCTCTTGCTCAATTTGGTCTTCCAATGGTTCTTGATTTCATTATCTGTTCTTCCTGGCAATCGTCCTGCTATCAATGACCATCTGCAACGTTTTTAAATAATAGTTAAACAAATCTAAATCATGATAGAGTATAACTGTTATTGAGCCTTCAACTATCAGATTAAATTTTTAATTGCGTTAATTTTTTACATGATATTATCAGATCGTTGGAGATAAAAAGTCCCGGATTATTTGCGGGTGTTTAAAGTTTAGTACTATGTTAAATGAGTCGATCCGTGTATGACCAGTTTAATCAAGTGATTTCGACATAAGAGAAATTTAAGTTGGTTTGAGTTCAACTTAAATCCAAGAATACGTGAAACCATAAAATATTTGGTTTAAATTAATTCGCATTATGACATCCCATTTAAAAAACTGAATTCAGTGGACTGCTCCGCTTCCAATCTTTTTTATATGACTTTGAACGAAATTTTAATATGATGTCATTTACTCGTTGGATTGATTTGTGTGCTCAGAATATGGACCCTAAATCTAAAATAAATAAACAAAGCTGTAAATATATTAATGTATATACCTATTGCCAAGGAGGTTATGCAATTTGATGATGAGGTCTTCTTCTGCTTCAGAGATGTAGCCTCTTTTAATGTCTGGCTTCAGATAGTTAAGCCACCTCAGTCTGCAACTCTTGCCACATCTATCCAACCCTACATACATTACCCAACAATAAATATATGTTACGTTACAATAGAGTTGACAATTTGGATCCGAATTTGCATGTAAATGAAATAGGCCAGTATATTTCCATATTCATGTAGCATAAAATATATTTGGTCAATTTTTTTCATTAAGTCAGTCTACCACATAAAAAGTGTGGACCGGGTTCAAAGTTGGACAAATAGGTAAACGGTTAAAAAAAAAAAAAGGAGAAAAAGCAAGTATGATCTACAAACCACTTTTTATTAGCTCGATTCGCTCCGCAGACAAATAGGTCACGAACTGAATGAGTAATATTTACTGTGCTGAAAATCGTACTTGTTGAATCCTTTTTTTTTATTATTCTAAATACTTATTTTAGAACCGAATGAGTAATATTTACCGGCTTTTCTTGGAAGTTCTCTCCAATCCCTAGCTCCATGAGTGTTGACATAGTTTGTGAGCATCTTATCTTCCAAGCTACTCCATGCTCCTTTTTTTAGTCCTTCTTTCCAACAACATGGTTTTCTTCCCATTTTTTAGGGTTTATATTTTCCCTTACTACCTATATATAATTATAAATAGTTTTCTTCAAAATTGGCCCATCTTGTTATATATATAGCATAGTGAATGCCCATTAGACCATTGGCTCAATAACAAAAGGTCCATTCATTGATATTGATGTGTTGATTTAGATCTCTATTAATATCTTAATCATTAGTTTACTTTTAACTGATTTTTCTATTTCTAAATATTCGTAAGCAACAAGAAACTAACTCATTTTATGATAGAACATGTCACTCTTGTCAACGAGAAATGACATAAATGATGAGCGATTATTCGTTAAAAGAAATTGTTGATCACAGTAACATTCATTTATTGAGAGTAAACTTATTAAATAATTTTCAAATTGCACAAACAATAATCTAAAAAACTGCGAAGATCTTAATATAATCTCAATTGCTAGCTAGTTTGATTGAAGTCCAATATTTGTAGAATTATTGAATTTTTTTAAATTTCTAGTTGAAAAATGAGGATAATAATATTATTGAAATATTCATTGCCATATAGTTATTGGACTTATGTGTGAAGCTTATGTACTATATATCAAATTTCTTGCAAACAAGTCAATACAAATAATTCATTATCAATCTACTATGCAATTTAAAACGAGGTCGTTACGAGTTTGTAAGTGCAACCATGAAACTCATTTCCACTTTTTTTAACGGTTGTCATAATAGAAAAGAGACTAAACATAGCCTGCCGAGTGGATTGAAACGAAATGATTTGATTCACGTTGTCTCAAATATGCACTCTTTCAAATCTAAAAGTAATATTCGATTCAAAATATTGTGATCAAATTACGAAAGAATATTGTCAAATTTAATATGAATGAATATTCAAATTCAAGACGATACATTGATAATGATTTTTCTCATAATCCTCAAGATGGAATATAAATAACTTGCGTTATTGTTCAGCACATATGAGAAACTGGTGTAAGTTAGAATGTAACAATATTTTAAAAATCGAACATGATAAGATAAGACAGGAGACTCATTATTTCGTTAGGAAAACTCAATAGTTGTGAAAACAACTTTTGAATTGGATATAGATTTAGTTGGTAATCTCTTTTCTTTCATATGATTAAGGGTGTACTTGTTTATTTAGATTGAAGGTTACATTTCAAGGGCATTAAATTATACTTTTGCTTTATAAAATAAAGTTAAAAAACTAAAAGACAAAAGTGTTATGGGCAAATAATTCAATGTTAGGCTTGATTAGTAAATTATAAATATAGATGTAACCTTGAAATTGTTGTTATATATGTTTCATGGGCCCATCCAAGGCAACATAGTTTTCTTGATTTAGGCCCAATAAAAGAGAATTAATAGCAACATATATCTAACATTGTTGAAAATAAATTTCAACAAAATGTGCATTGACTTGCTCTACAATTATTGAATGTTATAATAAGTTTTTGTTTTGGGTACAAAATAATTCACAAAACTTAGTTATGAACAATTTTTTTAAAGTTCACACATTTGAAAATTTTGGATTCATATTTATGACAAGTATAAAACTAAAAATGACAAATATTACCTATAAAAATGTGTGTTTTAATATGTTGAAATTTGTAATAACTTTCATATATATATATA
>JAYMTH010003216.1:0-11234 GCA_036897465.1 Pelargonium australe | reverse complement strand
TATTTGAAAATCTAAATAAACTTGTTATAATCATTATTTTATGGATAAATTGTATAATTTTTATATTTGTAATAATATATTTTAAACTAATAATGTCATATGACATGCAATGTGTGTATAAGTATTATTTACGTATTTCTTGAAACATATACTACTATATGTTAAAGTAATTATTTATACTTATTGACATGTGCTATTAATTTTTCTTTAAATTTTAATGAATTTCAATTCATGATCAATTGTTAACGAGCTGAGCCGAGCCGAGCCGAACTCGAGTTTGACTATTTTTTACCGAGTCGAACTCGAGCCGAGTATAAAAGTGTCGAGCCGAGTCGAGCCCTGACAATTTTAGGCTTGATTCGGCTCCAGTACACCCCTATATGTAATAAAGGTGACAATTCTATCTGTGTAACTAGCTCTTACCATTCTACTAAGTCTTACATAGAACTAGACTACCAAACTAACTCTTGAATCATCAGATTCACATATCTTCTATCACAAAAAATTGCTTTGAAATATCCAAAATGTTATTTGTAATTAGACAAAAGGTATCGATGTCCTCCCATCCCGTCTTCAAGGCCCCAACAACTTCCTACCTATAAGTCTTAATTATAATCGACGACCAATTCCGCTCTACAACCCAACTTAATGCTTCCTGAATCGTAATAATGGAGACATCTATGTTGATCTTCAATTTTCCACGTGTGTATATAGAAAAATTAGTACGATGAAAATAATGATTTAGGCTAAACTAAACTAATAAAGTGATGACACGACATTAAATGTCGGTTATACTTAGTTAATGATATTCACAAGAAGCAAGTAACCGATATAGGCAAAACTACATGTGACCCACTAAACCATCCGCAATCCACCAGATGAAAAACCTAAAGTCTTCACCTAACAACGAGTAGTCCTCGATTTGAAAGATCATTCAGCCAGGGCAACACGAACACGATATGTTTACAAGCGAGTTTATACGACACGATACAATAGACACGTTTAATAATCGAGTTCGTGTTGACTGGACACGACACGACAATTACATAAATGAGTTTAGGTTGACACAACTCACTCGACACAGTTAGCTTATATGAGTCATTGTTGACCCGGTTATCTATTTAAATGACATTGATTTAAGATTTTTTTCTTTTTGAAAAACTACAAGTATGCCCTTAAAAATATTTGATAATAAATTGATCAAATGACACGATAAAAATCCGTTTAATTAAACGAGTTACGCGAATTATGTGGATTCAACACGAATCCGTTTAAGCTGCATCCATACCCACCTAACTTCGTGTCATGCACGGTCATGACTCAAATTGTCACCCCAAAATTCAGCCAATAAATTATGGGTTGGGCTAGCGGTTCACGTCGTGGATAATCCGTTCTTGAACACCCCTACTATTTCATGTATCCAAACAGCTCCCATTCCCAACAAAGTAAAGAGTCCTACGTGTCAGGCCATGTCAGATTTCTATGTGAATGAACCATTTGGCTCAAATGGATAAGACACAAAACTGAAGTGATAATAGACAGAGAAAATCAACATCTTCTTCACTTCACAGTTCACACCCACAAAATGGCCACCATTACCAATACCATTTCTACTCCTCTTTCCCAACACTCTCCATCTCTCCGCTTCTCCTCATCAACAACCCACCGGAGTTTCAAGCTCCATCATCTACACTGCCCCATCAGAATCACCTGCTCTGGTTTGTTATTTTACTTTTAATTTTTCATTGATTTTTTTGTATGATTTAGTTCTAATTGAATTTGTATGTACCCATTATTGTTAATTTTGATGTGATTGAGTGTTTTGATTTGTGATGTTCTTGGAATAGCAGCCAGCGGCGAAAAAACATCTCCTTTCAAGGATATCAAGAATATTGCTTGTGGCCTTTTTGCTGTTTGGGCTGTCACTACCGCCACTCCTGTAATTGCTGCTAATCAGGTGAGCATTCTCAAATTTCTTACAAGTTGTAGGCATGGCTTATCAGATTCTGGGATTTAATTGTATAAAGAAAAGAAAAGAAAAGAAAAAATGATTGTGTTTCTTGGCTCAAATTAGGGATGAGAGTTGATTTCATGCTAGTGTTTGAAAAGGAAGTTGCAATGAGTTATTAGCCAATTTGCATGGTGTTTTGGTGTTGGTTTGATCATAATCTTCAACTTATATGGTAAATGTTCCCCCAAAAAGTAAAGGGTCAATCTTGATTTAGATGACACTTCACATACCATTGCAACAAAGTTGTTAAATGTTGGTTTGGGAAATTTTCATGTGAGACACTTGTTTCTGGATATGTTGTTTCTTGAGATACTACCTCTAAGGATAAAACTAACACACAAGTTTATTTCCAATGTCATCGACGTCCTATACCAAAATGCTTCTGATGTATTGTTGGCACCGTTACCACTAGTGCAATATTGTATGATATATGGTGTTTGGATTCATTATTCAAATTTCAGACGTAAAGAATGAGAATCTGAGTCTTAAATCCATTTTTGATTCCCATTTCTGAACAATTTTTTTAATCAAAACACTAGCTAAGATGTAATTGTAGGCATATCTGCTTTGCAGATCTTCGGTTAGTAGTTCCCATATTATGTCCGCCCCTTTCTGAGTTGGTCACTGGAGTACTACTTTGACATCCTCCATCCTCCACACGTTCGTGGACTATTATGTTTACGTACATTCCAATCAACTCTTTTGAGAATCAGCTTTGTGATTTGTGTCTCATTCTAATTTTAGTTTTTCAAAATTTCAAAACTCCTAATCCTGATTAGCACATCACCCCTTATAGTTAAGAATGCTAGGAGTGTTATGCTTCTTAATATCTGGTATGTACAAACGTAATACAAGAGCTTTGATAATGATTTTATGTTTTTTCCTCAGAGACTACCTCCATTGTCAACGGATCCTGACCGATGTGAGCGTGCTTTTGTTGGTAACACCATAGGTCAGGCAAATGGAGTTTATGACAAGGCAATTGATCTCCGCTTTTGTGATTTCACAAACGAGAAAGAAAAGCTCAAGGGAAAATCTCTTGCAGCAGCACTCATGTCGGAAGCTAAGTTTGATGGTGCTGACATGACAGAAGTGGTGATGTCTAAGGCTTATGCTGTTGGAGCTAGCTTTAAGGGTAATATTTTATTTTCTAATCAATTCAAAGCCCTTCTGATATTTTTTCTCTTGATAGTTATCGTTATTGAACAATGAAAAGATGTTAGCTCAGGTGACTTGGTTTTTGTTTTTGTCTTTGCCAGTTATATGCTCGGTTGGACAGGGACTAGATTTGCATAGAAATTATGTATTCTTTGGCTTCCATTATAAATTTTGGTCTACATCCCTATTAGAAATGAGGTCCACGTAAAACTTTAATAGTCCTATCAGGAGATAAATATTTTTTTGATGTCTCTACAATCAAATTATGATGCTATTCAACCATACATGGAATTCTAAACAGCACAACTTGGACTTGGAAGGTTTTCATTGTTCACTTGCCTTTAAAGGCTGTTCGGTTTTTTTGTTTGCATCTGAACTTCGTACTAACAAAGGTGTTAATCATATGACTACATTTGCTCAAACTTGAAGGCCAGGAATTCAAGATTGTGTATCAATGCTCGTAGTAAACCAATTAACATAGAAATAGTTGAATAACAAAATGAACTCGATCATTTGCAGGTGTAGATTTTTCGAATGCAGTTTTGGATCGAGTTAATTTTGGGAAGGCAAATCTCAAAGGAGCCGTGTTTAGGAACACAGTGTTATCTGGTTCCACATTTGACGAAGCTCAACTAGAAGATGTAGTGTTTGAGGACACCATCATAGGCTACATTGATCTTCAGAAGCTTTGTAGAAACACCAGCATCACGGAAGATGGAAGAGCTGAGCTCGGATGTCGGTGACTTTTTGTTTAATTTGTTTAATTTAACTGGCTGCTATGCCCGCGTCAGTGTGTCACATACTCTGTTGAAGATTAAATCTGGTGGCAAATATAGAGAAATCATGTATTAAGGCAATTCCAAGTTTCCAAATAGTATATGTATATTCCCAGTTTTTGTAATCTCCTTCTACTATACAATACATTGTTTTTTAGTTTTTGTTCAATTTGTGTTCTTGTGAGAAGTTATGCTAGGAGATTACTTGAGTCAAAAGTAAGTTAACTTGTGTTATTGATAAATAAATAAATAAAAATTAGGAGAATAAAGAAACATGGAAATAATTGAAAAGAAAAAGGGATATGCATACCCAAATGGCAAATTAAAGCATTCCCTACAACACACTCCAAATCATGCACAAATATTCACTATTTTGCCTCCCCCAAATGCCAAGAAAAGCATCTCCAAGTTTCATTTCTTGAGCCAACCCATGCACAATTCACCATTTTCACTCTCCAACCACCAAAGTCATGCACAAATATTCACTATTTTGCTTCCTCCTTGTGATCATCATCACAAAAGGTAGATCATCAACATTTAACTTATTCTATCATATAACCATCGTAGTTTTATGTTATAATTGCTCGAAATCTCAGTCATGATTTATTAGTTGAGATTCTAACGTATTCATGAATGAGCTCTGGCAGGAGTAGAAGGTACGATTGGAGTGAACTATGGCACAGTGGCCAACGACCTTCCACCACCGTCCCAAGTGGCGCATTTCCTCCTCCAATCCACCACTATCAATCGAGTTCGACTTTTCAACTCGGACCCCGAGATCTTACGGGCCTTCGCTCACACCGGCATTGCTATCACCATGACCGTCCCCAACGACCAAATCCCCACTCTCACCAGCCTCATATCCGCCAAACAATGGGTCAAAACCAACGACAAGCCATTCCTTCCCGGCACCAACATTGTCCGAATTCTAGTCGGCAACGAAGTGCTCTCCGCCACCAACAAATTGCTCGTCGCAAGCCTCGTCCCGGCGATACAGACCCTCCACACCGCCCTCGTTGACGCCTCCCTCGACCGCCTAATCAAAGTCTCCACCCCGCACTCTCTCGGCATCCTCGCCGCCTCCAGTCCGCCGTCGTCCGGCAAGTTCCGCCAAGGCTACGACGCGCGCGTCCTCAAGCCGCTCCTGAGCTTCCTCCGAGCCACCGCCTCGCCGTTCCTCGTGAACGCTTACCCGTTCTTCGGGTGCTCGCCGGAAACGCTCGATTACGCCCTGTTCCGGCCAAATCCAGGAGTGTTCGACGAAAACACTGGAGTAATGTACACAAACATGTTGGATGCGCAACTCGACGCCGTCTACTCCGCCATCAAGCGCCTCGGATTCACCGGCGTAGACATCGTCGTGGCGGAGACCGGGTGGCCATCCGCTGGCGACGAGGCCCAATTCGGCGTCGACCAGGAGAGCGCCGCCGATTACAACGGCAATCTGGTGAAGCACATGATGAGCGGGAGCGGCACGCCGCTCATGCCCAACAGGACGTTCGAGACGTACATTTTTGGGCTGTTCAACGAGAATCTCAAGCCGGGCCCCACAAGCGAGCGCAACTTCGGGCTGTTCCGGCCGGACATGACGGCGGTGTACGACATCGGCATCATGCGGCCAACGGTAGATTCCGCAGCCGTAATCGTAGTGACCATCTTGATTAATATATTTTTGCCTGCCATGTGTTTGATAATTGGTTTGTCGTGCAATTGGGTCCGGGTGCAGGCTAGGTCTTCGATTCCGGCGAATCCGAGTCCGAGGGTGGCGGCGGCGCCGGGGAAGAAGCGGTGGTGCCTGCCGAAGAGCGGGGCGGAGACGGAGGCGATGCAGAGAAACATAGATTATGTGTGCGGACTGAGTATGGCACTGTGTGGACCAATCCAACAAGGCGGCGCGTGCTTTCTACCCAACACGGTTCGAGGGCACGCCGCGTTCGCCATGAACGCCTACTACCAAGCTACTGGAAGAAACGACTATGATTGCGACTTTGAACAAACTGGAGTCATATCAAACGTTGATCCAAGTATGTATATATATATATAGGGGAAATTAAATCAAAATAATTCATTACTATTAAGCATTAATTGCATATTTCAAAGAGAGGGCACATTGATTCATGACTATTTTCTTACATTTTTTTTTTTTTTTTTTTTTACAGGCTATGGAAAATGTGAGTACTGATAATCATTAATGGACGAAGACTGGCCCTGCAAGAGTCCAAGCTATGGACGAAGACATAGCTTAGTTGTTGTTTTGTTTTTGAGCTTATAGATACATTACATACAATCATTCATTACTGTTACTAGTTGTCTTTGAAGAGTAGCTGGGCATAAATGTGTCCCATGTATTTTCAACTATTGTTACTACAAAAGATAGATATCTAATAGTAGTTTGGTTGGAAACAATGAGTATTATATAATGTCAATCTATTGTTTATCTTCTCTAAGTTGTATAAGGAGGAATTACGTCAACAACATTAAGAACATACTACGGAAACTACTACGTTTGACTAATATGGAGTCGTCGCTCAATATTACATTAGCGCTATGTTTGACTAGTGAGCATATTATACCAAAGCCCATAAAGACATATTTTACAGGTTAGGTACAAACAGGGGGTGGTCGTGATGGGCCGCGGTCCATGCCAGCCTTCAAGATATTAGTATACAATAATGAGATTCGATAATAAATTGAAACGTTGCTTGGTCAAGTGATGGGAATGCCCTCTCTACACTCTCATGTGCCAAGTTTGATCCCAGATTCTCACAAATATATACATTTGCAATACACCCATCCCATTTTATTAGAAAAAACACAAATTTGTCATATAAATAACTTAGACCAATATTTTTTTCCTAGCACTTCATTTGATTAATTTTTGTTCCCCTCTTGAGGAGGATCCTCGCTCCGCCACGTACTGGGTACAAAGTAAAGGGATCATGAGGTTTCCAAAACTTCCCATTAGCATACCTAAAAGATCTGTGGAGTATCGTTAGGTGAAATCGGTGTAAAACATGCATGAAAGACGGCGTCCGATGAAAAAATGAGTAGAAAACTTCACAGGTCCGTAAGAGGTAATCAATATCTATTCCAGGGATCCAAGATTCGAAAACCATAACGGCAAAATACTCAAAACACCTTAACCGAAGAACGCTAATAATGTAAATGCAAAGGTGAAGGAAATAATCATTGTTGTTAATCAATGACTAGAAATTGGGGTTTTTACTAAACTATGAATATGACGTGTAACGAGGGACGGGTCAAAACCCCATTGCATTATGCTGTTGCGTGCGAAAGAGAATCCATTGTTGTTACCTTGTGAAGCAAAATGATTGGATTAAATATGATACAAGGATGCATAATTTCCATTTATGCAAGTTAATCCTTAAAAATCTCATGGCTGAATCTATGGCATGGATAAATCTTAGAAGGATGCGAAGAATCATAGTGAAAATGCCTAATTAAGAACTTTTAATTATAACTAATTTTGCTCTCATAATATTGAGGGGCAAGAATAGTACAAAAGTTAATCAATTCTACACAAGCAAAAATGGATCAATACAAGGTGGTGGGTTATAGAAATCTCTATTAACGTATATACTAATATTTCTAAAGTTCATCATGTGATTCATCGTCGTCCTCTCCAGCTGCTCCAGGTCCCCCAGATCTCTGGTAAACCGCTGTTATAATCGGATTGCACACTGCCTCCACTTCCTTGAGCTTCTCATCGTACTCCTCTTTCTCTGCGTTCTGGTTGTCATCAAGCCACTCCATTGCCTCCCTCACCGCGCTCTCAACCTTCTCCTTCTCGTCTGCCTCCAACTTGTCCGCAAGCTTGTCCTTGTCATTCACTTGGTTCTTCATGTTGTAAATGTATGTCTCCAAGCTGTTCCGGGCATCAATCCTCTCCTTCACCTTCTTGTCTTCCTCTGCAAACTCCTCCGCCTCCCTCACCATCCTTTCTATCTCCTCTTGGCTCAACCGTCCCTTGTCGTTGGTGATTGTGATCTTCTCCGACTTCCCAGATGCTTTGTCTTCAGCCTTTACATTCAAAATACCGTTGGCATCAACCTCAAATGTCACTTCAATTTGAGGAGTTCCCCTGTTCATACAACAATCATTTTAGTTAGCAAGAAACAGAAGATACAACACAAGAGAGACATGTCAAACTTGTGCATAACAACAAACCTTGGTGCTGGAGCAATGCCCGATAAATCAAAATTCCCGAGCATCCTACAGTCCTTAGTGAGACTCCTTTCACCTTCGAAAACCTATTAGATAGCAACAATTCAGGTCAAAATGGTTGTTTCTTCACAATCACACAACACCAATTAAGTTTGCAGGGAATATACCTGAATAGAGACTGTAGTCTGCTGATCCTGGTAAGTGGTGAAGACTTGAGATTTCTTGGTTGGGATAACAGTGTTTCTAGGAATCAACTTTGTCATCACTCCACCAACAGTTTCAATACCAAGAGTAAGAGGTGCCACATCCAATAGAAGAATATCTGCATGAAATAAATACACAGGATGAGAAACAATGTTCGGTAAATTGGTAGTAACTCAGTACATCAAATGTCGGAGTAATAATACCTTTGGTTTCATCGCCTCCCTCTCCACTCAAGATGCCTCCTTGTACAGCAGCACCATAAGCAACAGCCTCATCTGGATTCACACCCTTGTTGGGCTCCTTTCCGTCAAAGTATTCCTTGAGGAGCTGTTGAACCTTGGGAATCCTGGTGCTCCCACCAACAAGAACAAGTTCATCAATTTGGTGCTTCTCCAGTCCAGCATCCTGCATGGCCTTCTTAACAGGTCCCATGGTCTTCCTGAATAGGTCATTGTTCAACTCTTCGAATCGTGCTCTGGTAAGTGGTTCGGAGAAATCCAAACCATCATAGAGAGATTCAATCTCCACACGGACTTGGTGCTGGCTACTTAAGGCCCTCTTGGCACGTTCACACTCTCTCCTGAGCTTCCCGAGGGCTCTGTTGTCCTTGCTGATGTCCTTCCCGTGCTTCTTCTTGATCAACTTGATAAAGTAGTCCATGACTCTGTGATCAAAATCCTCACCTAAGAAACACAACAAATTGGCAATCAACAGTTTGTTCATTTTGGCAAATTCTAGAGTTATCTATGAAAACCAATCAAACTTGAGAGGAAACATGGTCCTGACCTCCAAGATGAGTGTCTCCATTGGTGGCAAGAACCTCAAAAACTCCATTATCAATAGTCAATATACTGACATCAAAGGTCCCACCACCAAGATCAAAGACGAGGATGTTCTTTTCACCACCCTTCTTGTCCAAACCATAGGCAATGGCTGCCGCTGTTGGTTCGTTAATTATCCTGGCAACATTCAGCCCGGCAATAACACCAGCATCCTTGGTAGCTTGCCTTTGGGCATCATTGAAGTAAGCTGTAGGAGTAGAAAGTTATAAGATTAATAATTTAATCATGATGCATATGTTTATTCGATTTAAAATCAAAGTATGCAAGTATACCAGGAACAGTAACAACAGCGTCCTTAATTTTCTTTCCAAGGAAAGCTTCAGCCGTTTCCTTCATCTTTGTAAGGATCATAGCGCTTATCTCCTCGGGACTGAATACCTTTGTCTCCCCATCCTTCAGCTTGACTTGAATATACGGCTTTCCATCCTTGTTCACAATCTTATATGGAACAAGCTTCATGTCCTTCTGAACCTCTTTGTCATCAAACCTACAGGAAAATACAGGTTAGACTGTTCTATTGGTATTGATTGTCATGGACATAACAAAAAAATACAGAAAATCCTGAAGTGATTTACTTTCTGCCAATAAGTCTCTTGACATCAAAGATAGTGTTCTCAGCGTTCCCAGCTGCCTGATTCTTCGCTGCATCACCAATCAACCTCTCGCTGTCAGTGAATGCAACCCATGATGGGGTTATGCGGTTACCTTGATCATTTGCTATGATTTCAACATGCCCATTTTTGTAGACACCAACACAAGAATAGGTTGTTCCAAGATCTATTCCAATAACAGTTCCCAATTTAGCAGCTTCTTCCTTAGCAATAGTAAATGCAAATAAGCTTCCTGTTAACATATCAATTCCACATTGTTAGAAAATTTTGATGCAGAACAAGGAACAATAACAGAATTTGCTTTACCGAAAGTGAAAATAAAAGAAGATATTCAATATCATACCACTAGCCTACTGGCATTTTATCTTTAAACCCAAAATTCGAAATAATTTGGAAATTTATCTTGCTTTCGATACATAGAGCAAAAACTAGTGATTCATTATTTCAAATAAAATGGCAATTTATGGTACAATTTTGACATGTAATCTGGGTAGTTGCAGAGTACAAGTGTTCATAGTTTGAAGATGGAA
Organism: Pelargonium australe; assembly: GCA_036897465.1. NCBI lineage: Eukaryota > Viridiplantae > Streptophyta > Magnoliopsida > Geraniales > Geraniaceae > Pelargonium > Pelargonium australe. The sequence goes on along the minus strand of JAYMTH010003216.1, from coordinate 917 downwards.
ACAGAATATACAAATTCAACTAAAAACCTATCGATCACAAACACAAACCCTAAAAAGAAAAATGAAGAGCTAATGAAAAATTAATGGAGTTGAAGAAGATGAGGAGTGAAGAGCTAAAAAGCACTGACCGAACAAGACGATGCCGAGTAGCATCACGGACGCTCGTCGTCGAAACGCACCCTCCATTGTTGTCAAGCTGTAGCTTTCTCGTGTTCTTTTCCGGGGAGTCTTGAGAGATTTGAATTTCCGTGTCGTCATCGGCTGAGGCTCTGTGTTTATATATGAGTGAGCCAGGCCGAGAACCATACCTGTTGAACGCTCGGTTCAAACCTCCATTTGCGGAGGATGTCATCGGTGATGACGTGGACCAATAGGATTGCGTCGTATGTTGTGGCTGGCCAATGAGAAACCATCATATTGTTGGGATCATCCTGGCCATTTAGTTTCTTGATGGTGGGACCTAATTGGTGTTCTTTTCTAGAACTTTCGAGTCAGAGAGAGGCGTGCACGCTGACAAGTGTCAATCATGTGAAAAACAATAACTATCTGGTAACAAATGGTTATATTAATAAATCGGTCGTATCAAATTTGTTGACGAAGAACCAAGAACATCCACGTTAAAAATTTCCAATGTATTATGAGCTTCTAAAATGTACATGTTCTTATAAGAGGTCCCAAATCTTTATTGGTTACTTTTTTTTTTTTTTAATTTATTAGCCGATAATATGATAATATAAGACTAATGAAACGCCCCGAATGAATTCACGGGATACGTCCGGCACTTAGACGGTTTTGATGAGGTCTAAGTAAATATTTTTGTGTTTGTTCTTTGTTAAAGTGATTGTAATGGCAACAAATATGGAAACTTGATAAGGAGATGGTACTTTAAAGGAAGGAAATGCACGGTGAATTGCAAA
>JAYMTH010003215.1:0-11235 GCA_036897465.1 Pelargonium australe | reverse complement strand
CTCGTATATATATAATAGCATCTGACTCTTAGCTTTTTTAAAATACAAGGAAAAAGTACCGAATTTTAAACTTTAGAACCTCAGAGAGCCCACTCTGTAATCTCAGCTCTAATTTGTAATATTCAAAGATTCGTCTACTAAAATAATACATCAATCGTTGAGTCTTATATAAAGATAATATTAACATCAACTGCAATTCATCTCATCTCTTGTGCGGTATAAATATGATATAATTATAAACGGAGCGTCGTATAACCGTAACTCCACCATGACAATTTATTTATATAAAAATGCGAAACAAATACTGATGATAGTTGGTAAACTATTGTCCAATATATACTTCAATTTATACATTTTCTTAATGTAAAATTTAAACATGAACAATTAGATTCTTCATTTAATTTAAAATGTTTATATTTGATTTATGAATAAAATGTCACACGGTATTACTGTAATCAGATTAAAGCTTAGAGTAGTGTTTTTGGTGTGAAAATAGAGTAGGTGGTGACGTGTAATTTTACCAAAAACAAAAAGGAGAGACAGTGTAGTGTAGTTTCGTAGAAGAATATGGAGAAGAATGAGAAGCTTCTTTTATACACACACATCCTCTGAACACTGAAATTATTGATAGTTTGTAAAGAGAGAAGTATTGTTTTGTTTTGTAAGAACATCAAAATTGTAGCTTCTTCTCCTGTTGAGCTCACTCCTTTGCAAGGCACGTCCCCTACATCTCTCTCTCTCTCTCTCTCTGTTTGGTTGCCTAGAAAGCCTTGGAATATCAGTGAATTTAGTTTTCTTTTATTTATCTTCTTACTTTGTCTGAACTAATTGTTATGTTATGGTTAATGAAGATTGATTGATGGGTCAAGCATTTGGTTGCATTCAAGTGGGTCAGTCCACTGTGGCTATGAGGGAGCATTTTGGGAAATTTGATCGGGCCCTCGAGCCTGGCTGTCAGTGTGTTCCATGGTGTCTCGGCTATCAATTTGCTGGTGGCCTCTCCTTGCGTCTCCAACAACTCAATGTTCGCTGTGAAACCAAAACTAAGGTTTACCTGTTTTATCGTTTCACTTTACTTCAATTGTTTTGTGTTGTTTTAGTTATTAGATGTTGTCATGGTTCATTGTTTCAGGATAACGTGTTTGTCAATGTGGTGGCGTCTGTACAATATCGTGCCTTAGCAGAAAAAGCCCCCGATGCATTTTATAGGCTGACCAACACCAAAGAACAGATCCAAGCATATGTTTTTGATGGTATGCAAGGCTAGCTGTTCATGGTGCTTTCGGAAAATTAGATACACGTTTTAGTAGTTTTGGTTTTGAGTAAATTTCAACAATATTTTAGCTTGTAACGACTAAAATTTTGCGAATCTCTCAGTTATCAGGGCAAGTGTACCGAAATTGTACTTGGATGCCGCCTTTGAACAGAAGAATGACATAGCAAAAGCTGTTGAAGAGGAACTTGAAAAGGTTGGGTTTCTTTTCAATTAAAATTAGACTATTAGTATCAGTATGAAAAAACATACTTTGTTTGATGGATCATGCAGGCCATGTCTGCCTATGGATTTGAAATTGTCCAGACACTTATTGTGGATATTGAACCAGATGTGCATGTCAAACGAGCAATGAATGAGATCAATGCAGGTGTGAGATTCAATATAAATTGTGGATATTGAACCAGATGTGCATGTAATTATCTACAGAAAACATAATGTGTATTCATAAATAGCCAGTGCATTCTAGAATTCTAGTGTTGTATATTATTGGTATTAATTTGTGAATTGTGATGGCAGCTGCAAGACTGAGGCAAGCAGCAAATGAAAAGGCCGAGGCAGAGAAAATAATGCAAATCAAGCGCGCTGAGGGAGAGGCGGAGTCCAAGTATCTGTCAGGTGTTGGCATAGCTAGGCAGAGGCAAGCCATCGTGGATGGGCTGAGGGATAGCGTGCTCGCCTTCTCTGAGAATGTTCCAGGAACTACAGCCAAGGATATCATGGATATGGTGCTGGTGACTCAGTACTTTGACACTATGAAGGAGATTGGGGCATCCTCAAAGTCCTCGTCCGTTTTCATCCCACACGGGCCTGGTGTGGTTAGGGACGTGGCTTCGCATATTCGTGAGGGTCTTCTTCATGCGAATTCTGCGTAAAAGACTATGCTCTGGTCTAGTCTAGTCTAGCTTTAATATGGTATAGCATATTGTTGGTAACTTGTGGTGCATGCTCTGGTCTAGTATAGCATATTGTTGGTAACTGGTCATACTTTAGTACTCTCTTAACTTCAATAATACAGACCTGAGCAAAAATGAGTGCATTGTGACGAGATTGAAGACCGATTAAACCTGAACAATTCCTTCTTTTGTTATAGCAATATCCAATAGCTTACTAATACAAAACTTAAACCCCTCAAGTAATGCTCATGATTAATTCATGATATATTAGTACTATTTCAAACCAAGGAAGCTGTGTACCAAAGAGAAAACTAACTAAATGAAGTGCTGTCTCTCATACTCGTAGTATCTAAATTTTATTTTCACAACTGGAAAGGGTCCTCAAACGCTCAGTTCAAAAAGTTACAACCATGACTCTAAAAGTTAGCCTGAGAGACCCTGATTTCACCAAACCAAACAACCCTTAAGGCTTGAGAGCTAAAGCCAGTCCAACCTTTGGGCTCTTGTCAATGGCCTTGGTGTCCACTTCACCAGAAATGGTAAATAGCGACCTTGGACGCCACTCATGCTGGATCAGAGCACTTGCTTTGCCAAAATTGTTCACCCGTGCCTTCAGTGTAGTCAGCGGGTCTAATGCATGCTGGGTGCCAACAGTAATGATATTTTCATTGGTTGAGAACCTGTGAGACACTTCCGCACCAACAGCTGTCAGGGGATTCACTATGTGATAGTAAGATGCATTGAGGGTGTCACCCTTGTCATTCCTGTGCCATAAAACATATTTTAGCTAATTTTTCACAACAAAGTTATTGAAATTCTATGTCATTCAGTCTTGGTACGGTAAATAATATGGATTCACCCTCCATAACCATCATAGCTTAAGAAACAAAGCAAACAAGCCACATATTACACAGGTGCAACATAACAAATACTCACACAGTCAAGGAAGAAATCAAATCTGCCTTGGAGAAACTAAATCCAGCATTCAATTTGGTGAAATCCCCAGTTTTGGTGTCAAATGACATATCAGCACCAAGTGCAGCAACACTAGTTCCAATTACTCCTGAGAAGTTAACAATTGGGTTTGCTGTCAACCCAATGCTAGAACTTATCCCGGCATAGTCATGCAGATACTGGAGCTCTAGCTGTAGCAGAAACAAACCTAATAGTCATGACAGATTGTTTGGGCAACAAGACAAACTAATGAAAATCATGACAAATTATATAGTTAGTTGTTATAGTAATTGGACAGCATTTACCTTTGCAGATCTCTGATCGGGCATTTTGAAACTAAAGATTGTCTTCAGACCAGGAGCAGGTTCATCTAATGTAACAGTTGTGGTGAGCTGCTAACCATACCAACTTTCAGTTAAATAAGTGAAAGTGAGGAGAGCTATGATCTCAAACTTAAGCACTTCACATGCAAATGCATACAGAAAACAAGTAACAAAAAGATGATAGACAGCAATGTTGATGTTCAACTAAGTTTATCCAAGGGACGTGAAAAAAAGCAGAGCAGAAAAAAATTCTAAGCAGACTTTAATGCAGATTTGGATATCAAAATATTATTTCATTGGTACTTTCTGTTAAAATTCCGCTTGGTACAGCAATTGGAATATGCATTTTCATCATGGAAGTGCATAAGATAATGATACAAGTACATAAACCTTCAATGCTAGTAGTATTCAAACTGAAAACAATGGCATGCCCAGAGCACTGCCTAATTTGAAGTAAAACTAGTAATCTAGCAGCAGACATTTGATGTACTGTATCAACAATATACGGGTCCAATAGGGAAAGCAACTTACATTGGAGTTTGTATCAACTTTGATATCAGTTGTGATATTCTTGTTCTTCAATTGGGTGTTAATATCAGCAAGGAATAGGTCTCCTTTCTTTGTTCCTGATGATGTGATAGCCTGTAATGATGAAAAACCAGGTAAATATCATACTATCACAATTTTGCACAGGCTGCATAAGTTAATATCAGATCAGCTAAAAAAAAGGAAATAACATTAGGGTACCACAATGTCGGACTAAATGAAAGACAGAAAAATGACTAAAGTTCGACACGATGAGAAACACAATGGAGTCTCACACAACCTATGAAAGATGATTGACTAACATATGCAACCCAATGCTATTCCTAGTTTAGCATATCACAAGAAATATAATGTACTCCACATCAAAACTTTAACTCAAACAAGAACCCCAGCATATGTTCAATCAAAACAACCAAAAATAAGAAATGTCCTGTACTGTACCTGCAATCCCAAGCTCAACCTAACCAATGCACTATCCATAGCTACAACAAATTACACATTTCCCAAAGGAAATGTAACATTATGAAAATACAACCCATAGAATCATTCAAGAAAACCAAGCTGATACAGTCATACAGTGAAGAATCTATATCCAAGAAGGCAAGAACCAAAGAACAAAGATGGGTTAGAAAAAAGCTTACCACTCCAGTAGGAGAGTAGGTAGTGAGGGTGAACTTCTGATCGCTCTGGAAGTCCCTGTTCAGAAGATCTGGAGCAAAAAAACACCCACAACGCAAAAACCCACAAAAATAATCAATACATGCACCAGAAAATTCTATACACATATGGGTATTGAGATAGGAAGCGGAAAATGATGGAGACCGGACCTTTGGCTTTCTTGCCGATGTCAGAGTAGAGACCTGGACCCTTCACCATTGTTTCCTGCTACAAATGTTCTGAGAAAATGAGAGCGAAGAAGAAAAGACTAAGAAATATTGAAATCTCCGTTGCTGTCAAAGCTCGGAATTGTCTGGGCCTTATTTATATCCAAAACCCTAAATGCAGCTTTCTTTTCGGGGAGTTTTTTTTTTTTTTTTTTCTGGTTTGTCTATAAACTATAGGGAAATCTGGACCGTCCGATCACGGAATATATGTCTGTACCTTTTCATCTGACCGTTCGATGCCATTGTTTTGAACTATATTTACCACATACGCAATTTTTTTTTAATTTTATAAATATATTCTTGAGCAAGAAGGCAAAAGCAAATCAATTCTTGGGCCAAAAGAAAAGATTCTACAGGTCGGGTTACGAGTTTACGGGCGTAACCCGAATTTACTGCTAAGTGCAACGTGGCTTAAGTGTGCCACGTGGATTGGTCGGAAATGTCAATTTTATGGAGAAGATTTGTCCAATCATTAATTACTTTAGATATAGATTGAGGCTTTGCTTTCAGAGTGGCGTCGGGCAGGTGATCCACGCGCCGCCGCTATCTCTGATCGGGAGCGGAGCCGGTGATTTCATGCCCGATCTGAACTCGCATTCAGTTTCTCTGTTTCTGATCTGATCTCACATTCAGTTCTTCTGTATCTGTTCATCGTCTGTTTCTGCTTCTTTTCCTTTTCAATAACTTTAGATATGAATTGATATAGATATATTTTTAAAATTTTAATTAATGAGACTTTTTGTTTTTTTGGTTCGTTAACAATTTGCTTAGAGAATGTCACTTTGGGCTGAGCTAGTAAGATTCTTGGTAGTGGGTATAGAATATTATTGTTAGGCGCATGTTAGGTGTTTGATGAATTGTCTGAATGAAATGTGGTACAGAAATTTGATCCCCAGTTGCAATGTTTGGGACCTGGCTGTCCCGTGAGTACTGAGATGTCATTGTAGATATGTTATCCAACATATGTCCGTCATTTCCAGCTCTGCAGTTAACAATTCCGTACCAAAATTACTTGGCAACAACAGTTTCAATTTGCTACATTACATCTTTGTGTAATTTGCTTATTGTGAATTTTTTATTGTTCATGAGCTCTTTCTTGCATTGTTCTTTTGGCAGAAAAATGGAATGGCACATGCACAGCATAGTGGACTCAAGCGAAGATGTAACTCACTAACTCTGCTTCATATTCCATACATTTGATGAATTTTGACTCTTCATCTATCCCTTTGTTAGATATGTATATAAATCTCATATATTTACACATGCCTGCTTATTATTCAGCAATAAATGCATTGAAACTAGCTTGTTAGATACATTTTGGGCGTTTATTGAGAGAAAATGAGTCCTATCGTGTCTCATATTAAGAATCTAGAATCATAAATTGAATAAGACATCGATCCCACAATCTATATATCTAGCTTAATGCGCCTTGATTCTTCCCTGCACCTCAAGTCAGGCTGCACAAGTTCTTGGTTCTGGAGTTATGTATGTAATTCCTGTGTGTAGCATCTTAATTAGATTGCTAGTAGGAAGTAGTATGCCAGTGCTATTGGCAAGGAAATGAGCATTCCAAAGATTACCCTGCAACCAAAATGAAACATACGTTAGAACCTAGGTAGGTAACCAACGCATGGAAATGAGAGGTACATTTATTCACATAGAAAAGATTAATTACCCAGTGCTCAAAACATCTGGATGTAGACCATACTCTTTGGCAAAAACAAAGGGAACAATTCCTTGAGGAAGAGCTGCCTGTAGTAAGCAACATATCAGATATAATTGACCTTTCTATCATGGTTTTGTAGTAAAGGAACCAAATCAAGTTTATGAACCTGCACAATTGCCACTTTTAACACTGTGCCCCTTAGCTGAATGGAAAACGACGATGCTGCCATCAGAGCAGGCCCCATAAAAAATTTCATCCCCATCGCTAGCATTGCCTTTCGTGTTCCACATGCTATTAGGCTTTTCTGCGATGCCATGAAAAGACCTATCCACCAACACAACACAATTGAATGATGTAATATTGTTATATAATTTCTATGCATACATACTGAATTCTTAATCATACCTAAGCTGAACATTGCCATACCAAGTCCCCCATCCGACAATATTAGTATCGAGTTCTTCATAATTTCTGGCAAATTTATGTTCCATCTGCAAATGTTCAATCCCAAATTGAATTACTTCTGAAACTAAGAAGCCCATTGTGATTCTACTACTGCGAGCTTACCTGAAGTGTATGCATGCCCAAATGATGCCGAGTACAGTTGCATGAGTATTGGGGTTCATCACAAGCTTCCTCAGCACTATCAAGAGGATGTCCTTTGTTTTGGTTTTCCTTGCCCTTCTGGTATTTGCTTCTTCCTGTAGCTCTTTTGATTGTGCTTCTTGAGGAGTCTCCACCTCCCCTTAAATATTAACACTAATCTTTTTGGATGACATGAAAATAAATACACAGAACTAACATGATGCTTAGACACTAGCATGGCTTTGTGAAAGTCACTATGGTATGGTATTCAATGTTGTGAACAGTATTGAGCCTGTATTGGTAAGATTCTAATTTATAGTTCATTTCATATATGTTGAATAGAAATTTAAGAAATCATACCAATAAAAAAATGAAGAGAATGTGTTGGGGACCCACTAGAGTTATCTTCTATTGCAAAAGTTGACCACAAGACTAAAATTAGGTAGCTATTCATGCTTGTGAAACTATAAACTAGAACTCATAGTAATGGAAGAGGGCTTCATTTGTGATAGCTGGCCAGTTAACCATCTATATATCATATATATCATTTTAACTGAAATGCAAAACCAGAGTGCTTACCTGAATTGTCTAGAGGTGGAACCTTCCTAGCAGCTTCCCTCACCACATTGAGCTCAAAAAGAAACAACAATAGATTGTACCAAATTATGCTTTGTAGGACAACTATCTGGGCAAGGAGCATCTTTGCATCCTCCCCATACATGGCTTTCAAGAGTGGAATACCCAGGATCAAAGTATTTGGCAGAGCTGAGAGAGAAAGACCAGTTATGATCCAATTCAAGCCTCTTCCCCTGGAGCTGACTCTTGTGATTATTGCCAATAGAAAAATGGCCAATAGCTTTTGAAGAAAATCAGCAAACATGAGTTTGATGTTCATCTTGTACGGGTCGTTAGCAGCAATAACTTGAAATGTCAGGAGAGGGATTGAGAATTTGGCCACAAACTTGTTGATGCCTGAACATTGATCTGGAGTGAAAAGCTTCCACCATTTGACAGAGATGTAGGCCAAAATCATGGCAACATATAATGGAACTGTGGCTGCCACAACATGGTAGACATCAGCCAGAGAAATCATGGTATTAGATTTCTGCTGCTATAGATTTTTGAAGGATTCTGGATTTATGCTCATCTAACTTTTGTTTCTTTGTATGGTTGGTTCTTTGGTGAGATCAAGCTTTTATATTCTCTGTTGGGTTGCTTTTTACATCATGAAAAGTTAAGGTAGGTTTTAATCTCCTGTTTAATATCTATGAGCTTTTCAGAAAAGTTATAGTAATCCCCAGAATGACCTTATGCTCTTTTATATATCATATATAGTTTCATGCTTAGTACTGTATCAAAAATGCCAGAAAACACAGTTACTCACTGGATTTTTTCTTCAGAAGTTTACCATTTACTATTGAAATGTATATTGATTTTGCTTTGTTATATGTTCATTTATTCATTTTCTTTTTGGATTGATAATCTACAGAGGGACAAGGTAAATACAAGGGTACATGAAACTCTGTTCTTAATGAACTGTTGGGGTATTTTTGTCATCATGAATCAAAAGTTAGATTCCAGTTTTCTTGTGGATTATGTCCTTCTGGTTCATTTGTTCTTTGGACAAAGGAGAGCTATAAGGGGGCTAAGATTGTAATTTTCTAGCCCAAAGTAGGCTTTAATTTATCTGTGAAATTTAATCAGTTGCTTGTTTCTCCTTCCTCCTTTTTGACCAATCTCTATTTGATCTCCCTTTGTTTATAAGTTTTGATGATTTTTTTAACATATTAACTGTTTTTTTAGTTGTTTTTTTCCTTAAAATTTCTTTTTGAAAAATGGTTGGTGTTGGTAATCCAAATTGGGTGTGAAAACATCATGGAACTTGTCATAACCCAGATTGCTTTGTAGATTTTGAGGTTTCTGAATAGTATGAAAGAGGAATAAAGGCATGAATTGTAAGGGAAGTAAGTGAAACAATGAGGTTGTCACAGTGACAATGTCAGAACGAATTTTAACTAAATATGGTCAAAAGTTTGAGAATAAGTGTAATGGAGAATTGGCTTTTGAAACTGTGAAATTTTGCCAAAAAAAGACCTATTAACATTGTCTCTTTCTTGAGGTTGTCTCTACATTGAAATTCCATAGCCATGTCATGTGATGTCATCTGTTTATGTTTGTGTAATAAAATTTTGTAAAGACTAGTTGTATTGTAATTGGCAGTTGGCAATTGGCAAGGAGAGGAATAGATTTGGCCATTTGGGGTTGAAACAGCTCATTTATGCTTTTGTATATCATGCAATATATAGCCTAAATATTGCCCTTTGCTACAAAGATGATGTTCATTTTTAGAGGGAGCTACCTAGGCTGCCCCTACCAATCTTTTTAAAAGTTGTTAAATTAGAGCATCAAATAAGACTCGAAATGGGTTTCTAAGTAGTATATTTTACACTAAGGAATGTTGGGCCGGTTAATACACTTTAGATTTTCTTTGAGGTCTCGAATTCGAGATTTTTTGTCGACAGTAAGATGAAGTTATGAGTTAAAAATGAGAGTTACTTCCATTGTGTATTTCAATTTAAAAAAAAAAAATATTTTTTTTTCTTTTTGCGTTACACGTCATTAAGAGTTTTTATCAAAATATATAATTTTTAAATTGTCTCTATTAATCATATGCTACCATATTTTGGCTAATAAGTTAAAAAAATAACTATTAAAGTTCATAATTTATTTTTTAGAGCTTGTACCATCTCAATATTTTCTGTGGATATGTGAAGTTGAAGACCATCAATGCAATGAAATTGTTCTAATTTATCATGTCAAATTAATTTATAGTTTAATTGTTCTGAATTCTCATCTCAATATTTTTTGTGGATATGTGAAGTTGAAGACCATCAATGCAATGCACTTGTTCTAAATTATCATGTCAAAATAATTTATAGTTTAATTTCTATTTGTGTTCTTTATACTACGAAATAAAGGTTACTACCAAATGGGTGAGTCAACTAGTAAGAAGTTGTTTTAGCTTAACTTAAGGTCTCGAGTTCGAGTCATAGAGAATGCAGTTGTGTTAAAATTTGGTAGGGCGAGTTTTGCCGCCCTGTGGTCCTACCCGACTCGAATGAGAATTAGTCTGAATGTGGTAGAACACATTAAAGGTGTCAATTGCGAGTTTGCGGATTCGCTCAGGAATCTCATGATATGGTATGGACAAAAAAAAATAAAGTTTTGAAATGAAGAGAAAAATATAGAAATTTCCTTTTAATTTTGCAAAACTACAAAATTATTAGCCAAACGCACGTGCTAAGAAAGACAAAAACTGCTCGTGTGTTAAAGAAAGAAAATGAGTTTCTTACACCTAAAAAACTCAGCAGATCATGTAATTTACTCCAAAATTTATAGGAAATTGGTAAATCAATTGCGATGGTAGGGACAAATTGTCGTGACTATGAAGATTAACTTGACTCATATGTATAGCTCGGCATTGTCCCATTTATTCAGGAAAGAATGTTTGTCATAAAATAAATATTTTTCTTTAATTTAAGAACTACAACAATATAAGATGAAAATTTGACTATCACAGCATACACTTTATTGACCAGCCCATCTAAATTTTTTAATATTTGTGATTCATTTACTCCGGCACTTAATAAAGTCCGGCATTGGAAGCACAGATTAGAGAGACAACTGACTTGCCTTCATGCCCCTAATTTTAAATAGGCGCCTTGTGCTCGGCATAGGAAGTTGCCTCCATTCAGATTGGCTTTGCTTTTAGTGCTTAATTGCTTTCGCTTTTCTTAGTTTTGTTAGGCTGCTTTTTGTTATTTTCGGACGCTTGATTCGTTTCCCGTTTTGTTTCATAATGTTTTCTGTTATGTTTCATTTTTAATAAAAGTCAATCTTGTCAGTTAAAATAAAAATAAACTAGTTTATGTTTGACTGCAATATTATAGTATCTGGATAAATAAAAATATTTATAATTCTCACTATACGGTATAAGTGAGGTTGAATTGATATTTCAAAAGGAATTCAAAGTTTAAATATTTTGACACAATCTATAATTAATATAATATTTTTATTTCAATATATATATATATATATACCCAATATA
>JAYMTH010003214.1:0-11238 GCA_036897465.1 Pelargonium australe | reverse complement strand
GTGGTCGGGTCTTTCTCGTCGCCGGAGGAGCCTCCGGATTCGAGGCGGGACGGGGACGTGTCCGGAGTTTGGAATGGAGTGCATGCCCTGCTGGTTCCATCGAACATGGGATTTGATATGTACACAAAATGCTCCGAGCAGCCCGCCGGAGGAGAAGCATTGGTGGCACCTTGGCCGCCGGTAGCAACTTGGACATGGACGGGATGTGGGGAGGTGAGGAAGGAGCTTGGAGGGGACAAGATTCCGATTTGACGGGGGCTGGTCTTTGGTTCTTGAATTTGGACTTCAAGAACTTGGTGTTGTTGGTGGTGGGATTGTTGATCTTCGGTCCTGGCATTGTCCGGTTTTCCGGCGACCGGAGGGAGGAGGAAGCTTCTTGGGGCGGCGAGAACCCCTTGGGCGTAGAAGCTGCTGAGTTGGGCGGGTGAAGGGTCCGGAGAATGTGAGGGCTGAGTAGAGGGATCATTGGTGGTGTTTCGGTCCTTTCGGAGCTTGCGCCGGCGGAGCAAGAGGGAGCAGTAGAGCTCGGCTAAAAGGACGAGAACTAGACCGAAAACAACGGTAAGGCTCACCGCCATTACCAATGTCGCTCCCATTATCACCTTCGACGAGCCCTGCATCTCTCTAAAAATGGTGTGTGTGTGTGTGTGTGTGTTTTGGGACTGAAATGGACAGTGGAAACTAGAAATGAGAGTGATTATATGGGAAGGTGAGAGCCTTTTTTTTGGCGGGAAATAGCTCTTTACCTTTGACAAGGAAAGGAGACGATGGGAAGAGAATCTTGAGAGGGCTTTGGCATTGGGTTTGGGAAATGTGAGGCTTTTAGTTCTCAAAGCCAGTTGGGTTGGGGTCATTTTGGTCATTTTATAATCTCTATATATATATCTGCATTGGCTTGGCTAACATCAGGTTATGAAACTAGGGTCATTTTGGTCATTTACATGTTCACCATCTGCATTGGCTAAACCTAAAGATCTTGGTCTCTAAAATCTAAATGACTAATCTACCATGGAAACATGAGGTTTATGAAGCTGGGGTCATTCTGGTCATTTACATTCTCACCATCGGCTAAACCTAAAGATCATGGTCTCTACATAACTAATCTACCATGGAGACATGAGGTTATGAAGCTAACAAAGTAACAAAAATGGCAAAACAGAGATTTGAAGGAATCGTATTCGCCCGTTACTAGTAAAAAAATCATAGCCGAACAAAGTGGGAATATAGTACAATGTAGTAACTAGTCTCAATATTCTATCTATCAACATGTAGAATCAGTGATCAATCGAATATCGCTATGGATGCAATTGATTGTGTATGGTAGAACAATCAATGTCAAAACAGCAACGATCAAAAAATATTACGGGCCAAGTGATCTTACTTGAGTTTTAGTCACCTTCCTTTCATGGATGCAAACCGAGCAGCCAGATCATCGTAGTCTGGTAATTTGGGATGCACGTGCCGGGCAGGGTTTGATGATCTATCAGGCTGGAATGAAGCGGCACGAGTGAATACTTTGGTTGCTGCCTCTGGTGGAGCCGAGGGTTCATGAGGAAGGGAAGCTGATCGAAAAGGTATTGGAGCCATCTCTGGCTCCTCGTGACGCCTGTTCGAGGGAGATTCACAAGCATCAGGAAGTCGGGTTTTGGACTTTCTTCTCAACTTTGCTGGATCAGAAGTCGGTTTTCTACTATAATGCATCAGGAGTCTGTCCATTACTCTTTCCTCTTCGTCTTTCTCATCCCGTTCATCACCAAACAAGATTTGCAGCCCACGCCTTGAATCATCCCTCCTCTTGCTCCTCGATTTTCTTGCTGGAACTGCTGTATCTTCAGAATCGCCAACGTCTTCATGATAGGATCGGGATTTTGAGTGTCTCCTCCTTGCTGATTTTGATTTTGTTATGGGAACGCCCGTTAAATCATCTTGTCCACGACGATCTTTCTCGTAATAATCATGGCCATTAGTTCTCGCTGATCCAACATCCCTGCCGTGGTCAGAATGATCACCTAATTGGACTCTCACGGACCTAATACCCGTGTCAGCTCTGTCATGCATTAAATAATCTTTCAGAACTCCACCACTGCCAAAATCAGCACGGGTAGATCCTAGATCAGTTCTATAATTCTCGTCCTTTGGTTTACTTTTAGGTTTGACATAAGGTGGAGGTGTGGCATTATTGTAATAAGGCCTCGGTTTATCTACTTCTTTATCGAGCCCATTCCTCAGTTCATACTTGCCACCAGCAAACATAGCCTTATTGTCACTCTTCAACGGCAATCCTACACAATTAGGATCAAATTCTGGATTCGAACAAGGTGCAACGTCCACAATTCTTTTAGGAACTACATTCTCCCGACCATTCTGGAGCTTGGATCTATCATCAGTGTATTCATGTCCTTTCCCGTGAGATGAACTGCCTAATCTAACTTTCCTTGGAGTGGTATCTTCAGCATATTCTCGCCTTCCTCGGAATGAAATAGCACTGTCATCGTTTCGTAGGACAGTTACTTTTGTGTTGTTGAGTGATGTGTGCCCATTGTTAGTGACTTCCCTTCTTGAATGAAGATCAATCTCGTTCTCTTTAGAGACATCGCGCGGGCTGTGATCATACTTCGGAGGAAGTCCAAGCCTTTCTTGAGATGAAACTTTATGATTATCATCTTTTGGTGCAGCATCTTTTCCGTTAACTGATGTGTTGTTGTCACCAGGTACAGGGAAAGACCCGTAACTTCTTTTTCGTTCCTGGAATGCAAAACATGTGAATGAGTACAAATACAGAGGAGAACCTCAACAACACCCTCTAAAAAAGTGGGGAAAAAAACATAAATGCAGAGAAAGCAATGATTTTGAGGATAATCGAAAAAATAACTGTCGGCAATTCACTATATGAACTTCCAAAAGGTCAATTTACTATATGAACTTTCAATTTGTACCAATTGGTGTACCAACTTTTCTATTAACTGTCGGCATTCATGTACCAAATGTTTTCTTCAAAGCTTCGCGCACTGAAGTGGGTATCGGGCCAAAGTTCGTTTGTGACATAAATCCATTTATGTAAAGGGGAAATAAGAGGAACATACCTGAGCAGATGCAGAAGGTTTCGACATTCTCTGTTCAAAAGCCATAGAGTCCCACCTTATTGAGAACTCTAACGCTATATCTCGCATTAAATGAACTTTACTCTCCATTACAGCTGGCTTCGAAGATAACTTCTCAACAAACTATCATAAATTAATCGTCTGGTTAGATGTAGACAACATTGTTAACGCACTAAATTTTGATTGAGTTGGTAGATGGAGAATCACCTCTTTATTCACGAAGTATTCAAGGGAATTCCCGTATCTCTCTTGAAACATTTGCCTAAGGTCGCGTAACTCTGGCAAATCCGAAAATCTTGCTGCAGCAAACATCAGGGACGATACCGCCTCCCGACATTCTTCAGGGCATTCCCTATAGAGGAAGCAGAGCAGATTCAAATTTAAGATTCCTCTTCATCCAACATAAGAGCTACTATTAATAGAAAGCACTATCACATGTCTCTTATTGGATCTTATGATGGCCATCGTTTAAACTCTATGTTGTAATCTCTTCTCATGAACAAATTCTTCAATGATAGCAAACATTTACACATATGTGTGAATATTAAGTAAGCAGATATACTATGTATGCGCAGGCACAACATGCTGCTAAGTAACAACATAAACAAACACATTCCTTTTCTTCAAAATCCAAACCAACAATGAGGTATTTTGGAGATCTTTCAAGAAATATTTAATATAGAATAATCTAAAACCTAAAATCGTGGACAAAGGTGAGAGTGCGACTGCCAAAAGCTGAATCAAAGACAAAAGCTTCCTAAAAAATGATCCTCTTCAGCTGCCCCATCAAAAGTTCTTGATTTTAAAAATCCGAAGTGTTCCCCTTATGGCCTTACATCTAGGATCCTAGACTTGGAACAAAAGTGCTGGTTTTTAATAGACAACATTCCTATAAAGATAATTATAATTGATTAATTTGCAACAAAGAAGCATACCTCTGTTTCTGAATGACTGAAAGATGCTTCAACACAAAATCAGCAGATTGCTCAATATAGTCATAGCAGGAAGAGAGGATCAGTTCAGCAAGAAGTCCATCAGCCTATATTTCCCACACAGGAAAGTACGTAAGATTATTTAAGCATCCATCAAGATGAAAAGAGCATTATAATCTATTATAGCTACATAATTATAACATGATAAATTGATGATCACAATTTTTGTGTTGCTATATAGTCTGGTACTCTATATTCTAAAAAGAATAGTATAATGGGTAAAAAGAAAGGACTATTAGTGAGAAAGAAAGGAACAAAAGACTCTTCCATCAGCACTTTATAATAAAAACAAAAACATTAATGATTATTATCATAGAGCAAAACTATAGGAATGTTCTTCTTCCATCCATACATACTGTCAGAGAAAACACGACATAAGAATATAACACCCACTATTTCCAGTAATGTATCCATGTATCATCATATCCATCTAACATAAAATAACTGACCATGGTAATATTATTTACGACCTGACTGAACAATGCTGAAGTTATATCTTTGATTCCCGACATCTGGTTATACAGAAACGGCTGACAAATTAAGATTTTGTAGTTTCTATAATATTTACAGGAGTTAATTTTCCCATTGGCTATTTGATATGATATTTTACAATTTGTATCATACAAGGCTCCATTTTGTTCTTAAATGAAAGATCTTGACAGCTCAGAAGGCAGTAGACCTCACAATAAATTGACAAAACACATTAATCATATAGCTAAATTTAAACAAAAAAAGCTAAATTATTTCCCACATTGAGGAGAAAATGACAAGCAGATACAAAGATTCAGAATGGACATGAATTTGGCCCACACAAAGATCAAGTCAAAAACCATTAACATCATGTTACTATCATCCCATGGTGTACACATAAAAAAAAACTCCAAAATAGTCATCAATTTGTCATAGACTCTCAGACAGAGTTCCTATTTTCTCTTCTTTCTTTTTTATTGGAGAATCTCCCAACAAAAAAAAAAAAAAAAAAAAAAAAAAAATTAATCACTTAAAATTTCCAACTCCTTCCTTTTTTTTTTTTTTTTTGAAAAATCTCCAAAAAAAAAAAAAAAAAAAAAAAAAAAAAACATTATCCATTCAAAATTCCCAATCCTTTCCTGCTTTCTCTCCCAAATTAAACTAACCAAAAGTTTAATCTAAACGATAAAATCAAATTTCAAAAATGAAATAAAATGTATCAAGCTAAGAACAAAAAGCTAATGCAAAAGAATCAAGAAAATTACCCTTCCATAAGCATTAATGTCGAGACCATTAGCAAGCAGATCAGCAATATCTTTCTTCAGAAACTTCTGTGTCGCATTCCTCTTCCTCCTTATCACATCGATCCGTGACTTTATTAGCTTTATCAGCGATTTACTGCAAATCACCAACACATATATTCGCATTTACGCAACAAAATTCACAGAACACACTAAAATCATAATCGAAATCAAAATTGAAGTTGAGGAGTGACCATTTGGAGGCAAATCCACGCCCCAAGAGGCCGTCCAGCATCTCCGATCACTTCTGCTTCGATTCCACACAGTAAATCACAACAGCAACAAAAACACAAACAAAAATCAATAGCTGTTGAGATCAGCAGTATCGTTCTCCAGAAACTTCTGCGTCGCGTTCCTCTTCCTTCTAATCAAATCGATCCGCGACTTGGTCAGCTTTATCAGCGATTCACTGCGCCATTACCAAATCATCAACACATTTATTCGCATTTACACTACCAAATCCACACAACACACAAACATCAAACCGAAATCGAATTATAAATTGAAGTTGAGAAGTGACCGTTAGGCGGCAAATCCACTCGCCAGCATCTCCGGTATCGTCTGCTTCACCGAACGAGTCAACTCAGCAACTCACAAAAGCAACAAAAACACACCAAAAATCAATAGCTGTTGAGATCGGCAATATCTTTCTTCAGAAGATCCGCGACTTCGTCAGCTTTATTAGCGATTTGCTGCACCAACACCAAATCAACAGCACATTTATTCGTATATAAGCTACAAAATCCACATAACACACAAAAATCGAAAACGAAATCGAATTTGAAGTTGAGAAGTGACCATTTGGAGGCAAATCAACGCTCCAAGAGACCGTCCAGAATCTTCGATCTCGTCTCCGACACCGAACGAGTCGACTCAATAACTCACATCAGCAACAAAAACACACAAAAAAACTCAGAAAATCAATAGCTGTTGAGATCAGAGAGCCATTGAAGAGAGAGCTTCAGCGAAGAAGAATAAAAGAAGAGAAGCGACAGAGACTGCTGTTGTTTCAGCAAGCAACAGACTCTAGTTCACCACGGGGTTTTATGAATTTATGGTAATGCCCTCAATGTAACGACAGATTTAAAGCACGGTGAGGAGGGTAGTTTGGGGAATATGAGGTGGGAGATTGGGATCTGGTGCGGACGTTGCGGAGAGAGAGGAGGGATTGTGTCCGTTGATTCGGTGACACGTGCGGTGATGATGGAAAAGGCCGACATGAGCTGCTGAGCTGTACAGCAACAATGAGTGACTGGACAGACAGCTTGAGTTTGGAAGAAAACGGTTGTGTCAGTTTGTGGTAATATAACGGTATTATTTTCCTATTTTTGTTTTTACAATATGAGCTAATATAAATCCGAATCTTATACATAGAAAATAGTAGTAGTATAGTTGTGTGCACTTGTTGTAATCTTACTAAGTTGATTGCTTATTGCACGACCAACACAAACACAACTCATTCAGTAATTGTATTGAATGGTTAAACGTAAACACAACACGTTTAACACGTCAACTGATTTGAAAAAAAAAAAAAAAAAACATGTCAACTATATTAACTATGTTGACACGACTTGAGCAACACAAACGTGACTCAACAGATTTGACACGATATTATCCAACATATGCCACGTAATTTGAATTGATTTACGATCATGCCATTGAGTGTGCATTTTGCGAATCAAATTAATTAATCGTGTGAGTATTCTAACGCAACAACGACACAAACATAATCACTAAACGTGTAAGCCTAAACATATCATGTTCATTCCATGTTACGACGCAAATTCCCAACTCTACTAGCAAGAGATGTTGAGTTATGAAATTAAGCGGCCCAATATGCAGTTTTCGAGTGGCAAACCCGACCCAACTGAAAATTGTTCATACCAATTCTATGGCCCGAAATGGAAGCTTGGCCCAAATATACCAACCATTTTCCCCTTTCAACACCAACCAACAAAACCAGTACAACATTGGATCTTCTGTTCAACAACATTCCCCATCTTGATTTCAATTCACAAATCAAACCAACAACCAAAAGCCAAAATAGAATAACAAAAATTCTACTAAGCTACCAAAAGCATCTCAAGAAGCTGATGAGGAAACAAAAGAGATAGTTTTCCCGATCGAGCATCTCGGGCTGAACCAATCTCTCCAATACAATATTTTGAGGAAGGAGGCCGCTGTAGTATAACACGGTTGCAACGGATGGTGCGGGATGTGCCACAAAAGATCTCAATAGCCTCACAAGGGACCGAAACATCAAATGCCAGAGAGACTACAAAAGGAGGGATGCATAAAACTACAATATCAGTAACTACACGAAAAGATGGATAAGTTCGAGAACTACATACCATGGCCTTTCCAGTGGAGAAAACCAAGAAACCGCTGGAAAATGAAGGCTCAGGGAAGAGAAAAGAGAGGAAGAAGCCATTAGATCAGTGGACTTTCAGACCTACCTGTCATATACAGGAATTATGCAAAGAGTTAGAGATGACGAAAATTGGATAATCCGCTAAACCTTACCAGAGGACAAAAGTATAGATTTGTCTTCACCTATCAAGAGAAAAACACCCCAAAACAATGAGTCGAAGGGACGGCAAAAAAGATGGCACATTGCAAATTATACACCATGAAGAAAAATAATGCTCTTATTATATCACTGACATTTCTACCAAAACAAACTCGGAAATAGTAACAACATTATCCTTTCGGATCAAAAGGACGAAACACTTCCGATTTCACGTTCGTATCGTCACATTTGATCCGCTCAATCTATACCCACTACATAATGTAAGAAACTTAATCAATAGCTTAGAGCATACACCAAAAAAATATAACAAAAAAGGCTCAAGATCCAAACTCCAACGGCATGTTACTCTGTTTCCTCCTCTTGTTGTTCTTCGTCGGGATTTTCTTCCTCTTGCTCCTTTTGTTGTTCCTCTTCCTCTTCCTCTTCTGCAGGAGGATCATGTGGCATCGGGGGTGGTAATGGTGTTTTCATAGGACTAAACTGAGGAGTTATATCTGGCCGACGCCCAGGTTTGGACCTCTCCCATTCCTGCCATACACATTATAAAGCATTACCAACCACACTACTTCATATAATAGATATTAGAAAACAGGAATACATGTTTAACCAACTCGAGAAACACATCACATGCTGTAAAAAAAGAATACTAAGTTTCCGAATTATTTACTAATAACTTCAACCAAATAAGAAAATAGTAATATCCAATAAGTCGCAACTTCCACATTTCGCAAGGCTGATTTAATTTATCTCAAAGTAGCATATAACTCGAGAAATGCATAATCGAGTATCTTATAGCGTTAATATGGTAGAAGAGTATGTACTGCTAGCAAAACAAAAAGTTAAATTGAAGTACTACAAGATAAGCCTTAACCATCTATTGTTTCTGCTTTCTATAATGGTACAAAACTAGTCCACAAGCAGTAGGACAAAACAGCTGGTATAAATCAAGGTAATTCTTCAACACTCACAATTATTCAAGATAGATTCTTGATGAGGAATGAATTTCATCAAGATAGATTCTTGACAACCCGACAATTATTCATAATAGTTTTTAGAGAAAATAGTGCTAAGACGATAAGAACGCTAGCTTGCATAGACTTACTACTACTAATAAGAATCTAAGTATCGTCCAAACAAGAACTATCTGAATCAATAGCTTTCATTTCAATCATTCAACTCTTCTTTGTCATGCTCCACACCTCAGTATTTTGTGCCCAATTACTTTCTTCTTATCCTCGAGATTGTTTTTTCCAATAATAAATCCAAACAAGTTCAAGTTTTAAGGGAAATGAAAAGGGTGTTTTGGGGCAATCAATTCAACATAAATAACTACATTCCCAATTCACATATTCTACAAATTACAACAAAGAGCTCAAATTCAAACATTTCCAATCCAATCTAAGTGCCACATTTCATATACTGCCTATAAATTATTTTGAACTCAAGCAATTATCTCTCAATTCTCAAATGTTTCCCGAGAACCAAACAGAGAATAAGAATTCGAAGACTAGAAAACCCAGCAATCTAAAAAGAAGAGCATTATCAGCACCCAAAACTGACACAAATTCAACTAACCAGACGTCAAAATTAACCCTACGAAATTTAGAAACTCGTCGCTACAACGATTAGAAAACAAAGAGCACAAATCCAAACTTTTGCACTCCAATCTAGGTGCAACATTTCATCTACCACCTATGAATTAATTTGCACATCCACACAATCTCTCATTTCCCAGGTGTTTCTCACGAAACAAACAGAGAATCAGCAATCAAAGACTAAAAATCCAGCAAACTAACTCAGCACACACTAACAGCAAAATAACCCTGAACTGACAAATTCAACAAACCAGAACAAAATTCAGAGTAATAAATACAACTAAAACTCGTTGCTACTACAACAAGAGAACAAGGAGCTCAAATCCAAACAATTTCAATCCAATCTAAGTGCCACCTTTCATCTAACACCTCTGAATTCTTTTCAACTTCCAAGCATGTTTCAATCATTTCTCAAGCATTTCCCGAGATACAGACACTTAGCAATCAAAGACAGTAAAATCTAGTAAACTAACTCAGCACAACAGTATCACCAAAATTAACCTCAAACTGACACAAATTTAGCAAAACAGGTATCAAAATAGAATTTAAATAGAAGTCTAAAAAAAATGACTTTTTTTCTTTCTATTGTAATTTATTGAACAGCAAACAAAGAGCTCAAATCCAAACATTTTCAATCCAATCTAAATGCCACATTTCATCTACCACCTATGAATTATTTTGAACTTCCAAGCAATTTCCTCTCATTTCTCAATCGTTTCCCGAGAATCAAACAGAGAATCAGCACTTAAAGACTATAAAATCCAGAAAACTAACTCAGCAGAACATTATACACAAATTCACCTAACCAGATACGAAATTCAAATTCAGAAAAGAAACCGAAAAAGAAGTCGCTAAAACAATCAGAAAACGAATTGAACAAAACAAAATCGATCAAAACAAAAGAAATAGAGCTCATACGATGGGGAAATCGAGAGGATTGCGGCGAGTCAGTTTCTCTCCTTCGGGAGCCATACACACAACCTGCCTCATCTGCGCCTTTCTCCGCCGGTCATCGGAAACCAAACCTGGAATCGACACGGCCAAAGGATACGAAACTGCTCGAGAGCGTGCGATTCCAGGAGCCGCTGCTAGGGTTTTCGAAGGCGAAACCGAACAAATTGGAGCTGCCGAAAGGCAAATCGAAGCCATCGATTTCTGTGTTTCTCTCGCTGAGTATCCGAATCCGAATCCGAATCGGAAGCTCTCGCTCTTTCGCTGGCTATGGAGGCTTTGGGTTCTGGAACCGCCGATATGGCCACAGAGCAACGGTCCTTCAAATCAATCAGGACCGTCCCTTTTATACCCCTATCGCTAACTGCCTAACACTTGCTCTTATCTGTGGCGGTTTGTAATTAATTGTAATATTTTAGGGTATTATTGGTAATTCATATATAATAACTAAGAGTATCGTTAATCTCTACCATTATAAACTAGCTGAAATTCTAAGCTAAGAGACAAATAAAATATATTCGGGCGGGTCTCAGCAATAAAACATGATTAAGAGTCTCTTTTCTCCCTAAACAAATATGATAAAAACATGAAGAAGAAAAAAAACACTCGTATTGAGAATAAAAACAAATTTTCATTCAAATTGGTAATCAAACCAACGTGTATCTAAAACCGACCCAAAAAAATATGTGGATCGAGCCAATTCATGTGCGAGATTGCTCGCAAAAGTATAAAATTGAAGTTCAAACGATATTAAGTTCATATAATCTTTTAGCATTGAGTCGAAACTATGCCAACCTT
>JAYMTH010003213.1:0-11239 GCA_036897465.1 Pelargonium australe | reverse complement strand
ACCCACCCAAGTGAATTTGTGGGAGCGGAGCGATCCGTCCGGATCCATAATTTTAAATGAGGTGTCATCACCTTATTGGTTTAACTGATATACATTAAATCCTTTTATATATATATATATATATTTAAGTTTTTGGCGGGAAACAAATAATTTATTCTTACTCAATCATTTTCAATTTTGTATGTTTTTAGTTTAGTCTTAAGAAATCATTTTTCTTAATTAAAAAGAACTATACATAAAATAACTCGCGGACATATGCATTTTAAATTTTGTAAAATTTATTGGAAAAATGTCTATTTTGAGCAAAAACTATATATGTTCAACTTAAAAATAAACCATCTTTATTATTTATTTATTTTGGGTAGAAAAACCATCTTTATTTTATTATTCACAAGTTTGTTGTTTTCCATTCCAAAAGAAAAAAAGTTTCGTTGTTTTCTTATTTTGTTTAGTTATAAGTGATTTAATTCATCAATTCAAATAAATTAAGTGCAACTAATGAATAGAATTGATTCACAAATAAATGAACTATGAGTTTGATACCTTTATTTGGTAAAAATTTGAGATCAATGTCGGTATTAGTTCAATCTTTATGCATTGTGATCATTGGTTCATTCAAGAACCTTTAAAAGACCATAACAATAGGTTTTAAAACACATGCAATTGCAACGTTACTGCGACATGATTCACATATTTGTGACGTCCACTCGGCGTCGCAAACAAATAGCGACACCTTTGCGACATCATTGTGTCCACGTGGACACAACTCCGCTGCAAATTCGTTCCCGACGTTGGAAAATTGTGACGTCGCAAATTTATCTGTTTCTTGTAGTATTGATCAAATTTTAAATGTTATTCAACACGATTTTTTTTTTGAGAACTACGAGTGTGGTACAATTTTGAATATGATTTTGCGGTATAATTTTGAATTGTCTCCTACTAAGTTCTCAAAAGTTTCTTCAAATTATGATTCACAACTTCAGTTTACTCATATGTCGGTGGGTGATGATAACTCATTTCATACATACTTACAAAAAGATACATGTTTCTTCAACTTGATACCCATTTTTTAACCGTAATATTGTCGAATAAATATTTTTAGCTGGAAACATGGTCCACAATGTCTAATAAATTTATAAAATTATCGACGTGAGTATTCCATCCAAAATCTCTTAGCATTTATTATGATTCTTTGAAATAAATTGTTTAGCCTTCAAGTAGGAAACCATAACTCTAGGTTGCGATTTTGATGAGCAAAATGATTGAAATCTTGTCGATTTTCTCTCAATGTTTCACACTATGTCAGATCCTGAACATGTCACTTCTGATCATTCTCTTCCAAATATGACATACACTAGGTCTCATCATCAATGTGATTGGCTCCACAATCTTGAACACAAAAGCTTGCACCTATTCCACCGTTGATGAGCAACTAGATGCTTTGAGTGACACAACTATGTGGTAACAAATATAAACCAAACAAAAAATAAGAACAATTTAGGGTTGTAACTCAAGTTGGGTCTAAGTCAAGGTTAAATTTACGCAATGACTTGCCCAAATGAGTAGAGTTCACCTAGTCACTTGCCTAACTTGGGTTGATGCTACTCATCGTCACGCCCACTCGGTTGGGTTTACTTAGAGATTAAACAATGGTCGCGATCCAGTGCGGACGTTGGGTGGTGCAACTACCCATGTGGCGAGGTGTGGTTGGTAGGTTGATGCAAGCATTCCATGCGACGATCTCGTCTTTAATCTCTTAGGGTAAATTTTGTTGTTATTTAAGCTTTTTGGAGTTGATTTAGTTCTCGTTTGAACTGTAAATTTTTCCGAATCATTCTTCTTGATGTGTCAAGTGTTTTGAATATGCTCAAAGAATTTTTCGTGGATTCGCTTCTCTTCACTCTAGCTCACTTCAGAAGGCTAAAGTCCTTACTGAAATTAGAGTCCTTTAGAGTTATTTTTAAGTACTTAAATTGATTTTGTATCAGACAAATCATTTATAAAAATATTATGTATCATCCCTTATCTTTGGAGTATGAGAGGCAAAGTGGGTCTATTTTTTTCGGTTGTATCAAATTTTATCTAATGTATGAATAATGCACAAAATTATCTATTTGTGTACTAATTTTAATTATTTTCTTGGGGCATATCTTTTTTTTTTTTTTTTTCTTTATATTTGTCTGGTCTCGTTTTAGTTTATTATATTTTCACTTGTGAACGTTAATAAAAAGTATAAAACAGAAATGAAGCTACTGTTTTTGCACATCGCCATGCCCATGCCTTGCTTCTTTCAAACATTGTGGACTTTTGCAGATGCTCATTTTCTTGGGATTTATCTAATGCCCTCCTTCTCTCAACTTGTGAGTTCCACTTCTTGCTCTTCTCAACTTTCTTTTTTTAAAATTTCTTTCTTTCTTTCTTTCTTTGTGTGTGTGTGTGTGTGTGTGTGTGTGTTTTCAGGCTTTGCTCTCTGGTTTTGTTCTTGCATCTTTTTGAGTAATTTTCTTCTGGGTCTGATTGGTTTCCGGGAAATTGGAGAGCTAAGACCTTGGAATCTTGCAATGGTCTCAGCTTTGAAGTGGGTGTTTGTGAGATTTCATGGTTTCTGCTTCTTTCCTTTGATTTAGCAGTAACCAATTGGAGCAATTTCCTGTCCTGAATTGGCTGGTGTAAAAACAGTTGCTAAAGCTATGGTATTTTGTGTTTAACTGATCTGATGCTCCTGAAGGGAAGGTCATTTTAATTTTATGTGTCTTCTTTTGTTGTTGCTGCCTCTATATTGTTGCTAGTGATTTCAACAAGATCTGAAATCTGTTCCTAAACTTTGAAATCTGAAGTGAACCCTGTTCTCTTGATCACCTCAAGATTATATTTTTCGTGTTACTTAGAGAATGCTGCAAACCCAGTTTATCAGATGATTATGGAATTTTGTTAATTCATCACCTGTGTGAAAAGTGAATTGGTTTAATTTTTGGATAATAGTCACTAAATTAAAATAATTCTACACATTTTCGTAAGAAGATTGTATCTTTGTCTTTAATTTATGGATATGGGTGAAGATAATCATTGGTCATAACTATACGAGCACATAGAACGTCATGCTTTTGCATTTGTATGCCATGGCGAGTCACCTTCCTGCCCAACAGTTATAGTCGGGGAAATGATCTGCATAATATAGGAGTATGTAGAAATGGTTAATTGTTTAAATTTGTGAATCGCTGGGTTTTATAACCCACAGTTTAAGAATTTTGTTTTGTGCTGATTTCTTAATATTTATGCTACCCGGCCTTAAGTAGTTAGAACCTGTTGTTGAGCTGAGTTGAATTTTATGTTTATAGACTAAGTGTTTGAAGGTAAAGTCAACTAATTCCTTAGATGTTTTTTGAAGTGACAGCTTTTTCTGTATTATATTTTGTATTTGTAGATTCTTTTTCTTTGAATTAAAGAGGACATGGGATGCACTTAGTGTTGACTTTAGTTCGTTCCTCTCTATAGTATGAGCTAATACTCCCATATCAAAGTTTGAAATAAGTTTTTGAGTCTCTGGAATTGTTTCCAAACCATCAACTATTAGTCATCAATGTGTCATACCAACACAGATCTTTAGTAAAGAGATATAGAAATGTAGAGTATGGTTTAGCTAGCTAGAATGAAGAAGCACGAATCTTAACAAGGTGCAGGATCCATTTGACGTTGGTATGGATTTTAAATTATATTGCTGTAGTGGTCAAATGATGTTGGGTAAATAAAAGAAGAGGATTCAGTTAAGGATTGAATGTGGACTATGACTATGGTAATATTGAAAGGTTTGTAAGTTCCATGCTTATATATTTATGAAGATTTGGAGTTTCAATTCTATTTTGATCTGGATAATAATATCTGAAACATGCTAAGCTTTAGGCATATCTCATAAAATAATATTGGAGTTAGTATATTCTCTAAAAATAGTATATCTCCTATTATTTTCATATTATATTTGCCACTTGGCGGCGAAAAGTTCCTTTCATTTATTTAATTTGTCAATACTAAGTCAGCTCTAAAGTGAGATTAGATGGCATTCTACAAGTCAATTGCTGTACATTCTGCTGGCCTTGCAATGCTTGTACTTTACTTCAGTCAAGATGTGGAAGCTGTTAGAGTATAAAATTAATATTGCGCCTTCAACTATCAGTTTGGGGTTTTAGTTTAGTTGGTCCTCTATTGAAGCATAATTTAATAGGAAAATAAATTCTGGCAACTATACTATTAGTACATAAGTTGTCAAAAGAGCAAGTCCATACTTGAAGCCAAAGAGAGTGAAACAGATTTCTTCAGTCATGTGCTTATGGGTCTAGGACAAAACATCAAGAGCATGTTCACAGCCTTTAAACTGTAATACTATGATATAATTACAAATTGCTGAACTTAATGTCTAAGAAATTAAATGTTTTTTTCCCTATAGGCTATTGCTTTGTGTTAGAACCTTGTGGTTACAAAAAGTAAGTAATACCTGCTCTAATAATGAGTGATGTTTTTTCACGACTAATATTAGGCATTGCTTTCTAGCAATTTCATTTTTTTTATATGGGTTTTAATTGATGAAAATGCTTGTATTAATGAGCTAATGTGGTTGCAATTGCTTATATATGCAGATTGGGGGCAGGCTTTGACCAAACTTTGGTTTCATCATTCAGCAAACATGAAATTGGGACTGAAGAAAGGATGGAAATCTGTTTTGCCTCTTCGTTTGAAAGGAAAATCAGCAACCCGTTTTTGTTTGTTTTCAAAGTCGAAGTCAGTTACCTACAGTCCAGGCAATTCCCCAGTTTATCTTAATGTATATGATTTGACACCTATGAATGGCTACTTTTACTGGGCAGGCTTTGGCATCTTTCACTCTGGTGTGGAAGGTAAGGTTACGTTTTTCATACATATTTCTCCTTATTTAGCACATTGCATTTTTCTTGGGCATGGGACATTATGATGTTTAGCTGGCCTATCTGTTTTCTGATGTGTAATGTATGTCTGTGATTGCTCTAATTAAGCCCGAGACACTCTTTTGATTCCTTATACGCAGAGTCATTGTGCTGCACCTCTCTTAGCCATATACTATTTATTTGTTACGTAGTTATCAAGTGATTATAAGATTATCTGGTACATTTGTGTGCATCGTGCAGTTCATGGGGCAGAGTACGCATTTGGAGCTCATGATTATCCCACAAGTGGTGTTTTTGAGGTTGAACCTCGGCAATGCCCTGGCTTCAAATTTAGGAAGTCTATATTAATTGGTACTACAAGCTTGGACCCGAGGCAGGTTAGAGAATTCATGGAACGCTACTCTGCAAGCTACAATGGTGATACATATCACTTGATTGTCAAAAACTGCAACCATTTCTGTAGGGACATTTGTTACAAGCTGACTGGGAAGCCAATTCCAAAATGGGTGAATCGACTGGCAAAATTAGGTATCTTTCCTCATCATATTGCAATATTTGTATAGTAATTCATTCGTTACATTTTTTTTTTTGCCCCCAATGTCCAACTGAATATCCAACCAAATACATTTTAAAGCTTCCGAACTCTGTACTTGTACTTGTCCCTACTTCCCATTCAATTTAACTCATTCTGAAACATAAATACAACTCAAGTATAATTTGCTTATCATTGAGATAGCAAGGGCAGCCCAAATAGTAGTGGACGTTATTTTAGATAGAAGCAACTCTAATTTTCATAATAGTTGTGGATATTTTCAGATAGAAGCATAAAACATAGTGATGGTCATCCTTCTGATGGAATTAACTTGTAGTTGCTGGTTGCTATTATTTTAAAACTAATGTTACTATCTTGATTTTCTCTGACTTAGCTCAAATCCGTAGCACAAACTGTGTGTTATTCAGATCATTTTCCTTTGGTGCTACATTTTATTGTTAACCGTTGTGACTACTTAAATGTATGTGAAAAAGGATCAGGGCCTTTTCTTCTGTTCTGTTCTTTCCTACCCTTTTATTTTTCCATTGTGCTCAGTTTTGTGTCTGTGCTGAAGTCATTCTCTTAGGTTCCAAATGTTACGAACAGTATCTCCCTGATAATAAATGTGCATCTCTTGTACGTCTGTGGTAGAAACCTCGGTGCTGCAAAAATGTTTTACCTCAAAGTTATTTTGCTTCTCAAGAGGCCCTTAATGTTTTTGCTTGTTTTTGTTGATAGGCTCGGTCTGCAACTGCATTCTTCCTGATTCCCTCAGGATATCTGCTGTAAGGCATGACCCTGATTCTGATTGCCAGCCATGTGAGAGTGAAAAGACAAGGCTGAGAAGTTCCTTCAGTTGCCTTTCATCAATCTCAATGCGGCAGAAGCAGTTATCAGCATCGTCATTGCTTCTACAGTCGCCTCTGAGAGGGTGTTTACCGCCATGGGAACTGAGGAAGTCTAGCAACGGCACCTTGAAGGAAAGGTGAGAAACCGAGCTAGACATTGGTTTAGCATGTATATGGCAACTATCATGCAAGTATTGAAATTTGCCCGAACTAGTGTCCCCCCGGTGCCAGAAGCCGGAGGATGGCCATCACTTGGTATCTTTTGGTATCATACAGGTTTGCTTGGTGAGTTTGTCATCTCCTAATGTTAGAACTTAAATTATGCTAATTAGTATTCTTGTTTGCCAGAGATGCCATATTGGTCAAATATCATGCCCTTGGCTTGTTTCTAGCAAAATTCTTTTGTCATTTGTGTAGGCCAGCAATTTTATGTATTGCCTTGCAAATTCTATTGCAAGATGTTATCAGTGTTCATATAGGTTCTGAAACAGTTCAATGGATGAGTATTTGTAACTAAGATTGGAGTGCACCATTTTACACATTGATTCTTCTCCATAGAATTGCATTAAGCCATATAAATGTGGAACAACTTATTTGGATTAATAAGCATGATCAAGTGGTTTAAGGTGCTTGCGTCTCTTGAGTTCTCATGTTCGAGCCTCGGTTGTTATGTTTGCTGATTAGGAAAGAGAAAAAAAAACACACACACACATTTGGGTTTTGATCTTACAAAACAAGACAGCCCAAATAAGAAAGTGGTCATGGCTCATGGGAACCAAATCCAAGAAAACAAAAAGATCATAACCTGTAAGCTGTTGATTTCATGAGAGATGCATTAAATAACTGACAACAATGAAAGAAACCAGTGCCACATAAAAATGAAACTCATCTTCTGGGATCTTCATTAAACAAAATACGGAAACATCACAAGGGCCAGCTTTGACAATGCCAGTAAAGCTCCACAATCAAAATTTCACTAAATACATTTTCAACTGATGATAATACTTGTTCTGCACATGATCTATAATGACTAAATTTTCCCAGTAAAAAATAGAATCATACAAAGAATATACAGACGACGAATCCGTATTAGCATTGGCAAAATTAACCTGCATAAACATGAAAGAGATGCTTCAGATCTACAGATGCATAGTTCTGTTGAAAACGGGCTTCAGGGTATTTAATAATCAATGTGCATCACACAAATGAACCCAAGGAAACTCTAAGATTGGTTTCTTTCACAAAAGTAATCCAACAGCAAATTTGAACACTTTATTAATGGCCACACTTTTTCATAAATACGAAAATTACAGGGTAATAATGGCACACCAATGTCTAATTGAGTAAATGGGGGAGGAAGATAACCACCCCATGCTGTGGCTTTGCATTTATGAAATACCAATAGAAACTAAGAAACTCAACCGAGGCTACATATGATTTGGGAGCGAGGCCATGAAATTATCAATCCTCTTTCTGATGCAAAACACTAGGCAGTCTATTATTACCATTGAGAGCAGCATGATATATTCTCTTCTCAGGCAGCCCAATATCTGACAGTGTCAAATTACCCTGCAGGCAAAAACAGGAGCAATGAAATCTAAGCACCAAGAGAAGCATCTGTAGCATATAATTATATGGCCGGTGATCAAACTGGAACTGGTACAGAACTTAACCTTCATATAAAGGGAAAACTAAAAAGTTTTGAGCATTACTGGTAAGTGGAAGAAATTTAACACAAGTATTTACTAAAAGTATGTGATATGTTTAATCATTGGGGATGAGCTTGAATCAACCAACAATGAGTATCGGTACAAAGGTGACAGGGTGTACCGCATTTTACGAATAAGAACACTACATAGTTCACAATATATCAATGATAGCAGACTGGAACTCTACATGTGAATAACTGGTAGAGTGCTTTGGAAATCATACCTCAGTAGCCATCAACCTTCGGACATTACTAGCATATAGTTTCGGATCATCTTTTTCTTGCTCTGAAGGGTAGTAAATTGGCAACCGAGTCACCTCTAAGTGGTTTACAAATTGACATAAGAGTAAAATCACATGGCGCACCTGCAAAAGAAGATAAATAATAAAGGGAAAATAAAAAGAACAAGCAACAACACAGCTTCTCTGAACAGTATTAGAACACTAAACTTCTACTCCCCATTTTCCTGATCCAAGCATAAACGAAAGAAATGAAAAAACATCAACATACAACTTTTATCCCCTTAGGTAGGTATTCAATAACCAAACTATCACACTTTAAGACCATAGTTATCTATGAGGAAGGTACCATGTCACCAATATAGAAGCTTTCATATAGATAAAATACCATTGGTACTAAAAATAAGTTAGATGTATTACACATAAAGTTAACTGACATTTAGAGTGTGTCATTGTTGAAGAACACAAAAAACATAATTGCTCAAGAGATCTCACCCCAGATATTGTGTCCCAGGCAGGACTAAATCTCTTGTAAGGATATCTTAAAATCACTGGAAGCACTGGAGCTTTTGCCAAGAATGCACCTGTCTTGTATGGAAGAAGGTAATCTCCATTTGTAGTCGTACCTTCTGTACAGATATTGAAGACAAATTAAACAATTGTTGAAAGGTACCTTGAACTACTATGCGATAATAAGGATTGATGCATCTAGCTTCCAAAACAAGTATTGCCACTTACTCATCCTATCAACAACTATAGTAATTCATTTAGGATCACGGAGACTGCAAACTAGTACATTTGGTCACTAAGACAAATGTTTTGCTAGCCCTAGAAGTCCTACAATCTTCACAAGCGAGTCTGTGAAACTTGGCAGGAGTAGGGAAAAATAGTATCCTAATTATTCATTTTAGCAAACTAATTATACCAGAGTGAGTTATTATAAAGAACTATTCAAGCTTTATGCTCAACCAACTTTAGAGTTTAGACGACATAGGTTAAACATCAAGTCCATAAAATTTACTACAACATCACAAACATTCCTGGAAAGAAGGAATAGAGGTTGTCTTCTCCCTTTTCGCTCCCTGTTGAGACATTTAAGAACAAAAGGGACAGAAGACAGGTGTGACATTTTTCTTTCTTCTGTGGGCACAGAACGCTAAAATTTCAATTTACAGAAGAATATAAGCAAAGGTATAGTTTTGCAACTTTTTGCACGACTTATACCTAAATTAGATATACTTCTTGCAACTAAACTAAATACACAAATTACTCACAAAAGGAAAAACCCATGCACTTACTGAAGATATTGTGAGTCAAGCAAATATTAAGCAGACAATTATGCATTAATGAGACAAAATAGAGGACCTGGAAAAAGCATCATCATTGGTGCAGACTTATTCTGATGAGCTTCTTGAACTCTTTCTGTCACGACAGCTGCAAGTAAATGAGAAAGGGAAAAAAAAAACAATTACATACACAGTATCATCTGAAGAAAATGAAGCAGCTCTAGTTTTTTTAGAAAATATAGCAAAAAATCTCAAGTAGGCAATTATTTATTATAACAGTAATAAACTAAATAGCATAAAGGACAAAGGTTCCACCATAACAAGTCTCAAGTAAATTTGTGACATCAGCTCAAGGAAAAAAAATGTATATTTAGAGATGGAAGTAAAGGAGATGAGAGTGAATTCCCCTAATCAACACCATACAGGCCCTTCATGGAAAACATTACTAAATAAAGCTTTAGTATTTGTGGTTATATTGATTAGTTGCATTCATATATGTGCTTGCCTTCATATTTTTGCTTACTTACAAGTATATGTATATTGATTCAAAGATATGATAACCTATTTTCACCATCTATGTATATTCACCATTTGTCTTCCTTGTATAGTTGTATATACTTCATAAAAACAAAAACCAAATACTAGTTCTATAAACCTTTAATCACACTATAAGACATATGGAGAAACATTTCTTTTTACAATCTGTGTTGTAATGAACATATAGCGATATAGTAGTATCATAGCAACAGGTGGTAAATCAAGGTTCAGTTTGAGCCATATCAAAGGGCATGACATTTACAACACGGCCCATCAACTAATAAATCGCTCAGTAAAAAAACAATGCTACATAAACTAGCTTAATCATGCAGCGCATCAGAAAATAATGACACGAAACATATTGTATCAATCATTTTGGTACCTGAAACACCTTTGAAGTCGTTAGACTTGGACTCCCGCTGGACATAGACGCAACCTAAGCACTTGCTGTCAAAAACAAACAATAACAGAAAGAAAGACTGTTCTCAACCATTCACACTAATCTATTACTCAAAAGGAAATAGTAACGCAGACATCTTGGGTTTAAAATTCAAAGGTAAGAATTAGTTTTACACATAATAGAAGTAACAACAAGAGCTAAAAAAATCGCTCCAGTTAACACTACATATAATGTGTTCAAAAATACAGTAAGAACATTAACAATCAAATCCTCAAGAACCCACATAACCACAAACAATGTGAACTGACCTGATCAGACCTACAAGAGGAAGTCTAGCCACTGATCTCTTCAGCAATCAAATCCAAAATTGACATTGACAAAAGGAATAACAGAAATTTGTCAGCATAACAGAAACAGCTTAAGCGATTTTTAGCAAAATCAAATTCTCGATAGGGATAACTAAACTAACCTTAGCTACAAAGCTAGGAAAGGAAGAAGACATATGGTACAAAATATCCACATATGACACATGGTTAGAAACTATTACACCCGGTCTCTCCTGCTCTTCAGATTCATCTTTTCCCTCACTCTAACAACAAATGAAAACAAATGTCAGAACACTATAAGCACAACTTCAAAGCTGTAAAAATAAAAACTTTGTGCAACAAACCAAAATATATATGAATTTCAATGCGACCCAGTTCAAGTACCTCGGTACCGAACTTGCCGTCACTGTTGGGATTCCGATAAGTCTCGGTAATCCAATAAAACAC